>KN485890.1:0-23632 GCA_000787095.1 Periophthalmodon schlosseri
CTGTATCAATCTGTTGTGGTGAAGAAATTTACCGATTTACCGGTCAATCTATGTTCCGACCCTCACCTATGGTCATGAGCTTTGGATAATGACCGAAAGGACAAGATCGGGGATACAAGCGGTCAAAATGAGTTTCTTCTGCAGGGTGGCTGGGTGCTCCCTTAGAGATAGGGTGAGGAGCTCAGTCACATGGGAGGAGCTCAGAGTAGAGCCGCTGCTGGGCGCTGGGTCACACGGGAGGAGCTCGGAGTAGAGCCGCTGCTCCTTCACGTCGAGAGGAGCCAGCTGAGATGCCACTTGGACGCCTCCATAGGGAGGTGTTCCAGGCATGTCCCACCAGGAGGAGGCCCCGGGGAAGACCCAGAACACACTGGAGGGACTAATTCTGTCGGCTGGCCTGGGAATGCCTTGGGGTCCCACCGGAGGAGCCGGAGAACATGTCTGGGGTGAGGGAAGTCTGGGAGTCTCTGCTTAAACTGCTACCCCCGCGACCCAGCCCTGGATAAGCGGAAGAAAATGGATGGATGGATATAACATATTTAGATCTCCAGCTCTCTCTTACCTTTTATTGTTTTGAAAATGCTATATTCACCAAAAACAACATATTAATATGTTTAATAAGTTTCACTTTATAAGTTTCCCCTTTCAATTCAATTTATTTTTGTAAAGCTCAAAATTACAACAGCAGTTGCCTCTTAGGGCTGAACATGAGAATTAATTTAACCAACAGAAACTTTGAAAATCGATGAAACAGACAAGCAAATTAATCAACAGAAAACAATCAAATGGATAACTGTCCCAAAGTACCCCCTGTCCTTAGAGCCTCCTTCTCGGCTAGAAAAAAAAAAAAAAAAAAAAAAAAAGGGGAAAAAAAAAACCACAGTGAAGGGGAGATCCACTCCCATGGACAGGCAGCTGCAGATGTGTCCAGGACTAATGTGCATCCATTTGCAAATAGAGTTCAAGTCTGTAGGGCCATAGCCCACTAAACTAAAGAGCACAATCACAACACAATCAGCTGCATCCCACTAACGAAACTATTGCACATCACATCAGGTTTGTCAAGTTGCTGTGTACAGTTTTGTATCATGTTTTTTTATATTTATGGAAAGTAGGTTGGTGGGCTGAGCTTTGCACAGAATCTTACAGCTAACCGTGAGGAGGGTTTTAATAGGACCCGGGAAAGATCGCTAAAATACTCAAACATGCATGGATGACATCTAAAACCCCTTCAGGTATGTTTTTGGTCAGGGAACATAATAACATAGTAGAAAGCTAAGAAAAAAAAACAAAAAATAATATCCCCTTTTTATAGCTCCTTTTTATGTTAATGAACTGCTCACTAACTGCTCTCACTACGTGAGAGACATCAAAATATGTTTCCCATAAAAAGAACTGTAACAGGTCCTGTACTGAATTTCACATTTAGGATGAGAACCTGCCTCCTGGTCAAACAAAGCTTATTGTGTATGTCAGTACCAGACTGGTGAAGATGTACTTCTGGTCCTTCTCCTGAAGAAACACCAGGATGTCAGTCATGAGGAGCACCTGCACCTCTGGAGAACACAGCAGCAGTGAGCAGGCCAGAAGAGCAGCCTGGACAGGTAGGTTTACAGACACTGGACAGGTAGGTCTACAAACACTGTACAGTAGGTCTACAGACAGTAAACAGGTAAGTCTATATACAGTGGACAGTAGGCCTACAGACAGTGGACATGTAGCTCTACAGACACTGGACATGTAGATCTACGGACAGTGGACAGTAGGCTTACAGACAGTGGACATGTAGCTCTACAGACACGGGTGTGTAGATCTACGGACAGAGGACAGGTGGTCTACAGACAGTGGACAGGTGGTCTACAGATAGTGGACAGTAGGTCTACAGACACTGGTCATGTAGGTCTACAGACAATGGACAGGTGGTCTACAGACAGTGGACAGTAGGTCTACAGACAGTGGACAGTAGGTCTACAGATTCTACAGACACTGGGCAGAGAGGCCTATGGACACAAGACAGGCAGGCCTACAGACTGCCCCTGACCTTTAAGGCGTGACCCGGGGCTCTTCCAAAACAGAGTGCCCTCATGTAGCAGACTCCGGCGCAGCAGCTCCTCAGGCCTGAACACTCGCCCATCCCTGACACGGGCCACCACCTTCGGGTCCAGGGTGGCATGGATCTCCTCCACCCTCTGGCTCTTCTGCAGCTCGTCCATCTTTAGATACACAAGTCCAGTCCAGATAACTATTAGATCGCTTCTGCCTGGATTCTTTCTCTCTCCTGGAAAATATCTTCACCTTTTATTTGAAGTTTTATATTTTAGTTTTGAACACACTTTTCTATCAACACATTACAGTATTTTATTATATCTCATAAATTATGAGATACATTATGAGTCATAATGTATCTTGTAACTATCTAAAGGTGTATTTTGTCTTCCTTTTCACTTGCAGTGTGTGTCATTGCTTGTGTATCTGCACATTGAAAAAACTATGATTACATTCAGTTTAGAAACTGGTGATAGCAGTATGTCAGTATAGAGTCATTTGGTTATCACGACCTGCATGTATTTGTGTGAGTGACTCCAGTGTGGGACCTTAGAGGTAGTCTAATATGTGCGGTCCTGGTTCTAACCCAGAGGGAGGGTCTGACCTGCTGTTCAATGGCAGTCAGCAGTTCTCTGGCCTTCAGCAGAGCCTGCGAGAGAGAGGACGCCTCTTCTTCATCTGGACACACACACAGAAACACGCACGCACACACACACACATGCAGGCACACACACGCACACACACACGCAGGAACACACACGCACACACACACACGTAGGCACACACACATACGCACGCACACACGCAGGCACACGCACAGGCGCACACATGCACACACACACGCAGGCACAATCACACACACACACAGGCACACACATCCAGACACACACGCAGGCACACACACGCACACACACACACGTAGGCACACACACATACGCACGCACACACGCAGGCACACACGCACACACACACGCAGGAACACGCACACACACACATGCATGCAGGAACACGCACACACACACACGCAGGCACACACACGCACACACACACACGCAGGCACACACGCACACACACACGCAGGCACACACGCACACACACACACGCAGGCACACACACACACAGGCACACACACGCACACAATTACCAAGTTACCAAGTACCATGATTCATGTTTGTCGTACTGTGAACTCACTATTTATTAGCTTTGAATGGTGTAATAATGTTGTATCCCAAATATACCTGGAGGTGTATTTTGCTTCATTTGCCCAGCCTTCCTGATTCCTTCATGTTTAATTTGCTTTTCTCCACAAAGCTCAAAGCACCATCCCTTACTGCTCCACTTCGTCTTTCCAAAAACTTAATTTCAAAGCTCTAATTGCCCCTGACAAACAAACTCCGACCAGCATTGACACTCACAACACCAGATTCATAGTAGGCAATGTGGCTGACGTGTCTTGCCTATGGACACAGACAGTTTCCAGTTCTACCTGGTATTCCCAATGGTCTCCGATCCAAGTACTAACCAGGCCAAGCCTTCCAAGATCTCACAACATCAGGCTTTTTCAAGGAACCTGCATTATTTAAAGGTGCACAATGTAACTTTATTGGTAATGGGTCCGCCACCTCTAGCTTACATTGATTCAATTGGTGGTGTTTTATTTTTTAAATAAAAAATGCCTTGAAAAAGATTTAAAGAATTTTCTCTTGAGGATGAATAAAAGTCATTCGAATTCAGATGCATTCTTATTGAGTGGGCTTTCCTCTCCACAGATGTGACCTCTAATGTGGCCACCTGCTTGTCTCCATGGAGATGGATAACGCCTCCTTACATGGTAGGAGGCGTTATCCATTCCTTCATCCTTCATCTGTCATGTGTGTGTGGTGCTTTAGCTTACCCACGGTACTGTCCAGGATGCGCTGGATGAGTACAGGGTATTTGCAGATTCTCTGGGTCACTAACAGAATGCACTCCTGGTATCCATGTCTGCGGAGGGCGGGGCTGCGGCTGACGCGCTGTGGGTAGAGCAGACCACACACACTGTAGCACTAGTACCAGTAGGGGGCTTCAAAGCACAGCAAATCAGACAGGAGGCAGAGGAGTAAACCTCTGCTGGTTTTTGGTAGGATTTATGCTGTTGCCTTTCTGTTGTTTGTACGATGCATTCAGAATCCCCTTGCTTAGTGATGTGTGACTTATAGGTGACAGCAGTTCATAGGCCCATGATCACACAAATGAGGATTTATTCATTCATATTTCAAATGAAAACTTATGACAAGTTCAATTTTCTGCAAACACAAATATTCACAAATATTGTGTTTCTGAAAAAAAACAAAAACAAAAAAAAACATGGATGTGAATGTTTGAAGGGGATATGTAAAGTGCAGATTACAAAGTTACAAAAGGATATGACTAATTAAATGGATATTTTATTTTTAATATCAAGGTTAAAGTGCATATGATGCATTTTCATGTTTATCTAAGTAATATTTTGTTTGGTGGGATAGTACCTGTGGGAAATATATTAAAGTTTTATAGCAGTGGCAGTTTATGAAGAAAAGTTGGAGGAAAAAAAAAAAAAAACACAGGAAGTTGTTCATCCATTTCTATTAGTTATTATAACTAGTGTGTTTTAAACTTTTGTCCCTTGTTAACATTGTTAACATTATGGTTGCACTTACTGAATTATCGCTACATATGTCTACACATGCTGACCGTGTCCAACCAGGAAGAATTATTAACTTCACCAAAATGGTTGAACTAGGGGAAACTAGACAACTTTTTTTTATGAAAAGTGTAGTCTAACCTGTCATATTGACTTTAAGCAAGAATTGTATATGTTTTTTGACTGCTCATGAGAGAAGTGTGTGTAAAGCGGGTCCTGCTCGGTGCTACAGTTAGCATAATGAGCCCGATGTGTTTGTTCAGCCTGTGCAGTCATCTGATCTGAATGTAGAGCAAAGGGTTCAGGGGGAAGAGGAAGTGGTGTGCTAGTCATGAGGAGGAAGTGAAACTCTCCATCTCGTTCACCCTCTCTTCCTCTCACTCAACTGTTACCTCCCCACACCCCCTCTCCCAGCCCCCACCTTGTCTCACTCTCTCTCTCTCTCTCTCTCACACACACACACACACACACACACACACACACACAAACTTCTCCCTCTCTCTCTCAGCTCCCCCCTTTCTCCCAGCCCCTCTCTCAGCCTCTCTGCCCCCTCTCTCACCTGAATGAAGGCCTGGACTCTCTTGTCTTTACTCAGCGTCTCCTTGTACACTTTAACAGCCTTTAAGTGACGCGTGCAAAACTCAGCATAGGTTTTCCTCATATCCTCTGCAGGCTGGCACGAGAACTGTCACAAGAGAAGCTGGTTGTTACTGTTTTGTATTATATTTCACACATGTAGGATAATGTGGTGAGTGGGGGCAAAGAAACTAGGGCTGTAGCTAACAGTTAATACCAATAATACCACTTTAAGGTTAAAGTGCATATGACAGGTTTCTATTATTCTCTAAGTTTGACTTCATTTGGTGGGATAATGCCTGTAAATATAAATTATAGTTTTACACCAATCAAGAAGCAATTTCCAAAGAAAAGTCGAAAAATGTCCTGAAAATGACAGCTATTACAGCTAATTACATCTCTTTATTAAATCCTTAAATTTAAAGTCCTTGTTGATTTTAAAATATGCATAACTATGTGGAAGGCTCTAAAAGATTGGTACCAGAAAACATATGTAATCTCTTTACAATAATTACTGATGACAGGCAATTTCCGTGTGCCGTTTTCCCGCACCTCACTTAGGCAAAGATGTTTTTTAGTGGCTGGTGTTAGGCTGTGGGATGGCCTAAACAAGGACATCAAATCCTATTGTTCTATTGTTCAGTTGAAAAAACATGTGGCAGAATAAAGTATTTGGGAGATACAGAGGAACATTAATGAACATTTTATGTGTCATGTGTTGCATAGAAGGATATGTATTAAGCGTAGCTGTTTTTGGCTGAGCAGTGACCTTATGTTATGCGTGATGGCTGACCATCTCAATGATTATTATTATTGTTATTTTCCTGTTTGTTAAAAGGGGCATGTAATAATAAGACACAGTCTTCTTCATTCTCCTATTCACCCATGTTTTGACTTAACTGTTTGTTTTTTGTTAAAATACATGAAATACTGAAACTGCATGGCTGAATAAAAATAAATGAAATGAAACATCACAGTAGGGAGAATTTTATACAAAAATTTAGGCAGAATTTACATGTAAGAAATATTTTTTTCTGATATTTTAAACCAAATGGTTGCTAAGTAACAGTCATGATTTCCTACCATGCTGGAAGTTTTGTTTTTTAGGACAACTTTAAATGTTATGATCTTAACTATGTTTTAGTAAAATGAGTAGTCTAACCTGTCATATGCACTTTAAGGTATGTTCAATTGTTCCAATAAGAAAATGATCACCACATATTTAGCTTGGTATGGTCAGGAGTACCAAGTTGGAGTCTGTTGTGCACGTTTAGGTTGACTTGTCATGATTTGAGATTTTAATTATATATATAGTTGAAACCAGAAGTTTACATACACTATATAAAAAGACTAAACTTTTCCTGTTTTAGGTCAATTAGGATTAACAAAATTATTTCTATTTGCTAAATGCCTAAAAGACTAATGAGAGAAGGATTTTTTAAGACAATTTTTCATTACTTTCTTTAAAGTCAGAAGTTTACATACAGTAAGATTACTATGACTTTAAACAATTTGGGAAAACCCAGATGATGACGTCATGTCTTTGGAAGCTTCTGATTGGTTTATTGACAATATTTGAGTTCATTAGAGACATACCTGTGGATGTATTTGAAGATACACCTGAGAGTGTGTCATTATCCACAGTGAAACGAGTACTGTACAGACATGGTTTGAAAGGCCACTCTGCAGGAATAAGCCATTACTCCAAAAGAAACATAAAAAAGCCATATTACAGTTTGCAAATGCACACAGGGACAAAGACCTTCATTTTTAGAGACATCCTGCAGTCTGAAACTAAAATTGACCATAATGAGCATTGTTTGTCCATAATGAGCATTGTTACATTTGGAGGAAAAAGGGGGAAGCTTGTAAGCCTGAGAACACCATCCCAACTGTGAAATACGGTGGTGGCAGCATCATGTTGTGGGGTTGTTTTGCTGCAGGAGGGACTGATGCACTTCACAAAATAGATGGCATCATGAGGAAAGAACATTATGTGGAAATACCGAAGCAACATCTCAAGACATCAGCCAGGAAGTTAAAGCTTGGGCTCAAATGGGTCTTTAAAATGGACAATGACCCGAAGCATACTGCCAAACTGGTTACAAAGTGGCTTAAGAATAACAAAGTCAATGTTTTGGAGTGGCCATCCCAAAGCCCTGATCTCAGTGCTATCCTAAAATGTATGGGCAAACCTGAAAAGGCATGTCCGAGCAAGACGGCCCACAAACTTGGCTCATTTAAACGAGTTCTTCCAGGAGGAATGGGACAACTATTGTGAGAAGCTTGTGGAAGAATATCCAAAACATTTGACCCAAGTTATACAGTTTAAAGGCAATGGTATCAAATACTAATGAAATGTATGTAAACTTCTGAATGAAAAAAAATTGTGTAAAAATCCTTCTCTCATTATTTTGGCATTTAGCAAATAGAAACAATATAGGTAATCCTAATTGTCCTAAAACAGGAAAAGTTTAGTCTGATTTCATGTCAGACCATAAGGAAAAAAAGTGTATGTCTTTTTATATAGTGTATGTAAACTTTTGGTTTCAATTGTAAGTCCATATAAAACATTAAAGACATGTGCAGGTATAAACGTTAACAAATTATTAATTAGCGATTGTGGCACCAGAGTATCCAATTTTGCCGGATCTCGAAATGTATTCAACAAAGAGAGAAGAGCAGCTCCCATGCCTCCTCTAACTGTGTGTACCAGCCACAGATCGTGGACAGCCGCTCTCACAGATATGAGAAGATTTGAGCTATTTGTACAACAACGGAACTATTGAATATTTCCCTTGAGTTAGAAAAAGTGTGACAGCTATGGTGTGATTAGTTACTGCGAGCACTGCTTTTAAAGAGGGGGTATTATGCAAAATCAGCTTTTTTGATGCTTTTTACCATGTTTTAAAATTCCCTCATCAAAAACCTTCCTGAAGAGGTTTTAGATGTCACCCATGCATCTTTGAGCGATTTAGCACGGTTACGGGTATCAGTACGATCCTATCCAAAATTTAGCCCACAAGCCTACGTCACCCATGGTCCCCACTGCCATTTTTCATATATACAAGATCAGGATATAAAACAATACACTACAACTTGACAAACTTGATGCGATCTGCAGTTGTTTCATTAGCGGGATGCATGCTTATTGTGTTGTGAGCATTTTCAAAATAATAAAAGGTAACATGTTGAAATATGAAACAAACAGTTTTTTGTTAAAGAGGAGGTATTCCACTTCTATGGGGTAACACATAACATATTTAGATCACCATGTTACCTTTGATTGTTTTGAAAATGCTATATTCATCCAAAACAACATATTAACATGTTTTATAAGTTTCACTTTCATTTTTTGACACTCTGAGTCTTTGCTCCCCGCATTAAGTCACTCCCCCTTCAGAGCGCTATCACAACATAATTAGTGCGCATCCGCCTAATGAAACTACTGCACATCACATCAGGTTTGTTAAATTGCTGTGTACAATTTTGTATCATGTTTTTGTATAGTTTTGGAGAATTGTCATGTGGGAGCATGGGTGACGTAGGCTTGTGGGCGGAGCATTGGACAGAATCTTACAGCTAACAGTAAGGAGGGTTCAAATAGAGCCCAGAAGAGATTGTGAGATTACTGAAACATGCATGGATGACATCTAAAACCTCTTCAGACATGTTTTTGATGAGGGATCAATGTTACAACATGGAAGAAAGCTAAAAAAAATATCAATTTTGTATAATACCCAATGACTGCCCCATAGAATTGTAATACCCTCTCTGTAAAGGATATTTGTTTGGTATATGTGTTAAATCTATGATGACTCTCAAGCCAGACCTGGTCCAGTAGGATGTCCCCCAGCCTGTGGATGGTGTAGTTCCTGGCTGACCCGGGCTCCAGGCTGTCACTGCGCCTCTGGAGGAGCTGGCTGAGGAAGCGACCATGGATGTGACATAGGTGCTCCAGCTGGGGGAAGAGGGTCTCCACGGTGCTTGGGTCCAGGTGGAGCTCGTCCTGCAGACCCTGCCTGTACACTCGCTCTAACACCCTCAGAGTGCGCATGTGGTGGAGCTCGGTCTGAATCAGCTCTGAGGAGGGTGTACAGGCAGACAAGCTGTGTTACAACTAGGGTAGTAAAAATATATACCCAGACATACACAACCAGTCAAAAGTTTGGACACACTGTTACATTTTTTTTCTTTATTTCCATGCTTATTTACAGTGTAGATTCTCACTGAATGCATCAAAACTATGAATGGACACAGTAGAATGGAGCAAACAAAAAATAAACTAAAAAAACTAAAAACTTATTTTAGATTAAAAAAATAAAATAAAAAAATAATAGCCACCCCTTGCTTTCAACCCTGGCTTGCACTTTTAGCATTTCTTGACCCTGACAAGGCACAGCTGTGAAGTGAAAACCTTTTCAGGGAACTTCATCATTAATGAAGGTAGCTGTTAACTTGAAAACTAGCACTTCATGACATCACAAGGTGGAACAGAGCATTTTTTTTTTTTTTTTTTTTTTTTTTTTATTTGGTCATTACATTTAACATCAAACATTTTTCAACTTGTATAAGGTTGTACATAACATTTCTATCATGACCGAAAGAGTTTAGGCTGAAGTAAGAATTATTTATAATGCCTAACTTTATTTAATAATAACACACAAGAATTCCAAGAAAAGCAGCATATCAGTTCCACAACATATGACTCAATATGTATACAAAAGAAAAACTACAAACCACAGCAGTTCACATGGAACATTCCTGAGTCTGTATACAAAGAAAAACTACAAACCACAGCAGTTCACATGGAACATTCCTGAGTCTTGTAATTTTCAAAAAGTAATGTAGGAGCTTTTTAATTTGTCATCAAGGTTGTTCCACACACTAAACCCTCGAACAGAAATACAATGATATTTTTTAGTGGTTCTAGTCTTACTTTTTTTGAATATACCTGTTCTTCTAAGATGATATTGACTCTCTCTCTGTTCGAATAACATCTGTAAACAAGGAGGGAGCTTATGATTATATGCCTTATACATCATTACGGCTGTGCTCAAATCAACAAGATCAGACAATTTTACTAATTTTAACTTAAAAATAGGATTTGTTTGTGTGAGATAGTCTGCTTGGTAAACTATTCTAACGACCTTCTTTTGGAGTAGAAAAATAGATTTTATGCTAGATTTATAAGTATTACCCCAAATTTCTAAACAATAATTCAAGTATGGTAGAAATAGACTATAGTACAATAATGAAGTGAAGCCTGACTCAGCAAAAATTTAATTTTACTCATTATAGCAGCAATTTTGGCTAACTTTGTCTGAAGAACACTAATGTGCACTTTCCAATTAAGTTTTTCATCAATATGAATACCTACGAATTTGGTTCAATTTCCATGTCATTTAATGTAATATTAGTTGGGCAGTCAATTTTTCTATTCCCAAAGATAATATATTTAGGTTTATTTAGATTCATTGAAAGTTTATTAATATCAAACCACTGTTTTATTTTCCTAAGGTCATTTTCTACTGTATGTATAAGATTTGATAAGTTCTTTCCCAAGCAATAGAGGCTGGTGTCATCAGCAAACAAAACACAGCTCAGGTTGTGCATTGCCTCACAGACATCATTTATGCACATAATAAATAATTTGGGTCCTAAAACAGAGCCCTGAGGAACGCCATGCATAATATTTTTTCAGCAGAATTTATATCATTCATATGCACATACTGAGGTCTATTCAGAAGATAGCTTTCCAGCCAGCTGAGAGCAATTCCTCTGACGCCATATTTTTCCATTTTTTAAAAAAGTAGTGTATGGTCAATGGTGTCAAAGGCTTTGCTAAGATCTATAAATATACCTACAGTGTATTCTTTATTATCTATTGCTGTAGATATCTTCTCCACAAGCTCCATGATGGCCATTGAAATAGACCTTTTTGGCCTAAAGCCATATTGATCATCACAAAGTAGATTGTACTTATTAATAAAATTATCCAATCTTGATACAAAAAGTTTTTTTTTAAATTTTGGAAAATTGTGGCAGAAGAGATATAGGTCTATAGTTGGTAAACTGGTTCCCATCTTTTGAAGATGGGAATTACTTTGGCTATTTTCAATTTGTCTGGAAAAGTGCCTGTTAGAAACGATTGATTGCAGATATATGTAAACAGTGTGGCAATGCAGTTAATGATGCTCTTTACCAAATCCATATCAATATCAAAGCAATCAGATGACCTTCTGTTTTTTTTTTATTTATTAACAATTCCAATAATTTCATTTTCATCTGTACCACTTATAAATAGTGAATTTGGATTTTGCTGTATGTATTTTACAGCTAATCCATGTGACTCTGTTGATTCTGTTATTCTGTTTGCTAATGTAGGTCCAACATTTATAAAAAAAGTCGTTAAATGCATTTGCCATTTCGCTTGAGCCATTTACGATAACATTATTATCCTTCATAAAATAATCTAGGACTGTGTGTGTTTTCTTTCCTTCTTTAATTATACTGTTTAATATTTTCCAAGTTCCTTGAATATTATTTCTTTGCTGTTCTAATAATGTTTGGTAATAATACTTCTCATTCAATCTAATTATGTCAGCTTGTTTTTATATGTCTTGTATGTGTATTCTGCTTCTTTAGTTCTGTGTTGTAGATAAAATCTATTTTGAGCTTTCAAGATATAGACAGACTAACTCAAACATGTGTGAATGAAACAAAACACAACTCCAGGTATGTTTTTGATGAGGCAACAACATATAAAAACTTTATTTGTGTGATAATGTATTTAAAAAGTCTCAGTATACAATAGAAAAAAAAAATCGTTTGACTAATCGACTACTAAAACAATTGTTAGGCGCAGCCCTAACAGAAACTACTATTGTATTGTCTAAAGAAATTGTGTTTTTGATTATAACTGTGGTATTGAACAGGATGTGTTAGGCTGTTACGTGAGCAACCTGGGGCTTACCGTAGATCACATCTTGTCTCTTGATGACCGCACGGTGGTGTTTCTGGAGGTAAGTCCTGTCCACAGCCAGGCTCCAGGAGTCTGCTTTAAAATGCTGGCCCTCCACATCAGTGTCCTCCATCACGTTACTGTACTGGCCCTCAGCTGCTGGGGGTACAGTGGATTCATTAAAATTTCTCCAAAAATGTATTAAGGTCTCATATAACAGAATCCACTTAGTGTTCAGTTATTCTGGTCAAAAGATATGGATCATAAAATACTAATTTATATTTAAACACAACCAGTCAAAAGATTGATTATTACATTGTTGATTCTCTCTGAAGGCATCATCTATGAATGACACATATGGAATGTGGTAAACAAAAAATAAACTTAAACTAACTCCAAATTTGTTTTAGATTCAGACATTTTAAAAATAGCCTTTACCCTTTACTTTGAACCCTGGTTTGCACTTTTGGCATTTCTTGACCCCGACACGGCACAGCTGTGGAGTGAAAACCATTTGAGGAAATTTCATCAAGAAGCTAACTGAGAAAAGACTTTGGGTTTGCAGCAAAAGCAAAGGGCGAATATTTTGAAAATTTGATTATAAAATATAAAAAATATATTTAGTTGAGTTATTTAACTTTTTTTGCTACATAATTCCATACATCTTGCATCATATATTTGACATCTTTGGTATGTATATAAAATGTATAAAGTAGTAAACATAAAGAAAAAAAACAAAACACTGAACAAGAGAGTGCATCCAACCTTTTGACTGGTAGTGTGTTTTCTTTCTACAAGGGCCTGTGCATGATTTGACTGTAGCCCCTCCCACTTTGTCCTTTCCACTATCCATTGTGATATTGCACCATGATACTAAAACAACTGTTTCATGTAGTTGTTTCCGCATGGTTCCCATCAGTCTCAACCCTCTTACTCTTAAATTCTCTCTCTTGAAAATGCACCATGATAGAGAATCCACTGTCTTGCATAGTGCAAGGCCATTACATAACATAACATAAAGGCCATTTATCTCAACCAGAAAAAATGAAAATCAGACACAGACCCTGGAAATGTTTTGCCTGGAACATTCCAAAATATTTGCTGTCAGTAAAAATAACTGTATTTGAAAAAAATGCAAGATAGGTTTAACATTGTACTGTGGAACAATCCAAACAAACCGGTGACACACCCAGAACATGAACACAGTGTATTCCTAATGAATTGTATGTTTTTATAGATATTTATGTTCTTCTTCTCATGATACAGGGAACAGATTGTATTGTTGAAAATTGAAAATAATTCCTCAGTGGTCCAGGTAGGTTCCATAGTGGTCCATGCGCGCATACTATTCTGTGTGGTCTATACTTGTTCTGATACAGCTCAGGATCATTCTAAAGCCATTTAGGAATAGTTAATTTCTGTCCCGTGAATGTGATTTTCTTTAGTATTGATACCTGCTCCAATGAGTATCTAGTTTTGCTACTAGTTTTAATATCGAGTAGTATCGGGTTTTCTTTTAACAAACCTACATCAAATAAGAATGTCCTGTGTGCAATTTCTCAAACAAATCAGATTCTAACCAAAACTAGTATTGAAACTAGACACTGAAGTACTGAAGTAGGCATGTCACTATAATTACTATATTGACTTATATACATATACTTCAATATATGAAAGCTGGAACAATATATTTTGGGGCTTAATATTTTTCGTGTGTACTTTTGCAATAGTGGGAAGATTTTGGGCATTTTTATGTAATACGGCAATATTTCCGCTGTAGAGAGAAGAACCAATAACTTCTATGGCTAATTATTGGTTCATTCTGCTCTTAATTTGTTGCAGCTCATTACTTTTAATGGTATGATATAGTTAAAAATAGATTTACTGAGATCATCTTACTTTGTGACAGTGGCATAATGTAGTTTCAATATTGATAGTAAAAGCGAAAAGTAAAATCTGTCAACTGCACAAAAAGTTGTAGGAGTGAAGATGTTTGGCTGCTCATCCAAGCCGCTTCTTCAGTTCTGGTCAGATTGCTGGTGGACATTGCCTTATATCTATCTGAAGGGAGGAGCTAACTACACTGAAACTGGAAACAGCTATTGTTTACAGTTTCTGTATGTAGGCTAGGTCTATTAGCTACACTAAGTGTGCACTGTGCCTGAGTCATAATTAGCACACTCATACAACTCTTAATGGATGCTTACACACCTATGGGCATCCTGGCTAGCTCTATTGTTCTCTTTGTTTCCTTTGTTTGCTTTGGGTCTGAGAATGGAGTTATAGAGGGGGGAAGATGATGTCTAAGGCCCCCATTCCTGTTCAATGAAGGATTGTCTTTCCTAACAAAGAATGCCTCTTTAACTCCCCTCTCAAACCATTTATTTTCTCTGGCTAAGATCTGTACCTCACTATCTTCAAAGGAGTGGTTAGTGGCTTTGAGATGGAGATGTACATGAGACTGTGGTCCTAAGCTGCTCTTGTGAGGGTGTTGGTACACTCTCATATGGTGTGCCTGTTTAGTTTCTTCAATGTAACACTCTGTAATGCTGCACTCTTCAGCATTACATTGAGCATTATATTGGAGAAACTAAACAGCCACTCCATAAGAAAATGTACCAACACCGTTGCAAGAGCTCCTCTGGACCCCAGTCCACCAAATATCTCCATCTCAAAGCCACTAACCACTCCTTTGGAGATAGTGAGGTACAGATCTTAGCCAGAGAAAAGAAATGGTTTGAGAGGGAGTTAAAGAGGCAATTTTTGTTTGGAAAGACATTCCTTCCCTGAAAAGGAATGGGGGCCTTAGTCATCATCTTTCCCCCATCTATAACTCCATCATTTTACTTTTGGCTTTTACTATGGATCAGACCTGGACGACTGAGGGATTACACAGATAGTTTCAATATTATAATTTATTGCAATATTTCTCTGTAGCAATATACCGTGCTTCAAAATGTATTATCATGACAAGCCTAGTACTGATACAGAATAAAGTCACACAAATGAGACCAAATGGTCTTGATATATCAGAACAAGTATTAGACCACGTGGTATATACAAACTACAATTATTTTGGGTTGATAATGACTTTCTGTGTTATTTATCATCATTGAGGTATTGAAATCTGTATCGTGTATTAAGTCTCTTCATTAGGATCAAAATTTTAGCACTGTGACAGCACCAGTCCAGATGAATGTAAAATGTGACAACCAATCTTATCCCAGACTATTTGGTCACCCAAGTAACTAGTGGTACATTGTTGACTGTTGTGTAAGCATGTTTAAGTATACATTACCCCCATCATCACTGAGGGACTCCATCGACAGAGCTCTGGTCCTGAAGATGAGCGAGTCTGTGGACTGAGATAAGATCCGCCGCAGTCCCAGAGAGGAGTCCTCACTCAGAAACCTACACACCCACAACATGCACACACACACATTAAAGGTCCTGTATTACGCAAAATTGACCCTTGTTAGCTTTATAATGATGTTACCTCCTCAAAAACATACCGGAGTTGTGTTTTGTTTTATTCACACGTTTGAACTTCAGTATTAGTCTACATCCCCAAAATGCTCTGTCCCACCTTGTGATGTCCGTAAACAGCAGTTTAGAAGTTAATGGCTAACTTTTACCTTTTGTTCTGTAAAAATTTGGCAATTCCAGGGCTGAAATTATCCAAATGATTCTATTGAAGGTTTATGTGTGTGTTTTCAGTTTGAGAGAAGAAACAGTGAATGAAACAGTGAATGAAACAAAACACAGTTTTTTAAGTTTGATGCTTTGACGGACCATTACACTGACTTACATCAATTACTGGAGACTGATCTACTTGCCAAAACCTGTAACCTTAATGCCCACCTAAATGCATAAATAAACATTTGCTAGCAAATGCAATGCAAAATGGCTCTTATGTGGCATAACACATGCCAGTTAACATTGGAATTCTCACCGACTGTGGTAAAAACTAAATTAACCCGAACCTTTACTGAAAACCATCCCACTGGTTTATTATAGAAAGATTCAGCTTATGGGGCCCTGATTCTTGGTCCCCATGAAGTGACTGTGTATACAAATTTCAGTCTTGACAATATGATGAATAGCTGCCCAACCGCCCACACACATACACAGATATTAGTCACATTGCACAGGTTTGCTCCGCAGACTCTCCTGCATTAGCATAAAACCTGAGAGATATTGGTCACATAATGTTTACCCAACAATATTATTGGAGGAGACACTCTTGGAGAGAGATAAGCCCCGCCCCCGACAGGAGCCCAGGATGGAGCGGCGGAAGCTGTCTGAGGCATACACAGCAGAGCTGGGCCTCTCTGGGAGCCTGCGGGCTTCAGGAAGACTGCTTTAGCACCATAAAAATCACTGGAAACATGAATACATGAAGTAATGAAGCCAGCTCTTACCTTTAGTCTTCACTGTGTCATTCTGCAGTGAAGAGTTTAGTATGGAGGGTTTAGCCTGTACAGAAAAGTAATCCGTCAGTTTTGTGACTGCTTCTGCTTTGAATGAAGAGAGTCAAGAGAGTAATAACACTACAGTCTGCAGCCCAGATACATTTTTCTGACAAAGAAATGATAAAATAGATTAAAGGTGCAATAAGGTGCAAAAGGTGCAATAAGTCACTTTTAAGTCACTTTTCTGGTGGTTGTCCACAACCTGCTTGTCTCCATGGAGATTTTATTGCTTTGCCTAGAAAGTTCAACAGTAAGGTGTTTATTCATTTACAGGTGTTGTTATTACTGTTTTGGAGTTATCCTGACTTATCTACTGACCTACCTGACCTACTTACCCTGTGCTTGGTTTTGGAGCCTCCCTGACAGAGGGCTTACCATGGAAGTATAATATAATCTGGAAAGTGAACCTAAGATGGTGTCGTATTGTTTTCAATGGCCTGTGCTCATTGGCACATGGGCCCAAAAATATTTTTTTCTTCTGCACTACATCCTCAATAGGGACTAGCGCCTCCCACCCATGTGACATCAGAAACGTACTGCAGTGACTAGTTCTGACTAATCAGAGCAACAGCTGCTAAAGTGGAGCTAGTGAGGGCTCAAAGCAGGGCTAGGCTAAATCTTTGCAAGCTAACTTTTAGGTGCTTTGAAGATTTTAATAATTAAAAAAGTTCATGTTGTGAAAATATAGGAGAATCCCTACAAAACCCGACCTTTGTGAAAGCTGCGGATGCCCTGTCAGCCAAACATGGGCAGTTTTAATTCCTAAAAAAAATCATTGTGCTCTATGGGTGAATTCTGTCTGGACCCAAGCTCCTGGGAGCTGCAGTACCTATGGAATGGCCACTAGTTGATCTAATAATGTCTTATCCAGTTGTTATTATAGATTATAGATCCATGGGGCTTACCCTGTGCTTGGTTTTGGAGCCCTGACCGTGGTACTTACCCTGTACTTGGTTTTGTCATAGTTCTTAAAGTGGTGCTTACCCTGTGCTTGGTTTTGGTGCTTACCCTGTGCTTGGATTTTGAGAGATATTGGTCTTTTCTTTTCAAGCTCAGGGTAAATACCAAAACCCTTTTCTTGGTTTTGGTATTTATCCTGAGCTTGGTTTTGGTGCTTACCCTGTGCTTGGATTTCATACTTACCCTTTTCTTGGTTTTGGTATTTACCCTGTGCTTGGTTTTGGTGCTTACCCTGTGCTTGGTTTTGGAGCAGTCTGGGCAGCCGTCCTGACAGTGGCTATGAACATTGACACCGCACACTAAAAGGAAGCACACATCAATAGTGTTTTTAGAGATGTACAATACGAAACTTTTCAATAAAAAAAGAGAATTTTGGTAATGTCTTCTGCAGAGACTTGAACAACCCCACACACACATCACTGATGTATACCAGCATTACTATGTTAATTCTAATAATACTGGGTATTGTAGATCATACGCTATATAAAAAGACACATACACTTTTTTTATTTCTCACTGCCTGACATGAAATCAGACTAAACTTTTCCTATTTTAGGTCAGTTAGGATTACCAAAATTATTTCTATTTGCTAAATGCAAATGAAAGAAGGATTTTTTTAGACAAATTTTCATGACTTTCTTCAAAGTCAGAAGTTTACATACAGTAAGATTACTGTCATTTAAACAATTTGGGAAAACCCAGATGATGATTCCATGTATTTGGAAGCTTCTGATAGGTTTATTGACAACATTTGAGTTCATTAGAGACACACCTGTGGATGTATTTGAAGGCACATCTGAAACACAGTGCTTCTTTGTGTAACATCATGGGAAAGTCAAAAGAAATCAGCCAAGATATCATGAAGAGAACTGTGGACTTGCACAAGTCTGGTATCTGGTATCATCCTCGGGTGCAATTTCCAGATGTCTGAAGGTGCCACGTTCATCTGTTCAAACAATTATACGCAAGTATAAACACCATGAGAATGTCCAGCCATCATACCACTAAAGAAGGAGAAGGGTTCTGTGTCCCAGAGATGGTCCAAAATATGCATATCAACCCAAGAACAAAAGCAAAAGACCTTGTGAAGATGCTGCTGAAGCTGGTAAAAGCGTGTCATTATCCATAGTAAAACAAGTACTGTACTAACATGGGCTGAAAGGCCACTCTGCAGGAAGAAGCCATTACTCCAAAAGAAACATAAAAACAAGCCAGATTACAGTTTGCAAATGCACACAGGGACAAAGACCTTAATTTTTGGAGACATGTCCTGTGAGCTGATGAAACTAAAATTGAACTGACAATATTAAGCATTGTTACGTTTGGAGGAAAAGGGGGAAGCTTGTAAGACTGAGAACACCATCCCAACTGTGAAATATGGGGGTAGCAGCATCATGTTGTGGGGTTGTTTTGCTCCTGGAGGGACTGGTGCACTTCACAAAATAAATGGCATCATGAGGAAAGAACATTATGTGGAAATACTGAAGCAACTTCTCAAGACATCAGCCAGGAAATTAAAGCTTGGGCGCTAATGGGACTTCCAGATGGATAATGACCCAAAACATACTGTCAAACTGGATACAAAGTGGCTTAAGGATAACAAAGTCAGTTGTCAAGTGTTCTGGAGTGGTCATCACAAAGCCCTGATCTCAGTCCTATTGAAAATGTGAACAGACCTGAAAAGGCATGTGCGAGCAAGATGGCCTACAAACTTAGCTCAGTTACACCTGGAGGAATGGGCCAAAATTCCTGCTAACTATTGTGAGAAGCTTGTGGAAGAATATCCAAAACATTTGACCCAAGTCATACAGTTTAAAGGCAATGGTACCAAATACTAATGAAATGTATGTAAACTTCTGACTTTGAAGTAAGCAATGAAAATTGTCTAAAAAAAAGCCTTCTCTCATTATTCTGGCATTTAGCAAATAGAAATAATTTTGGTTATCCTAATAGATCTAAAACAGGAAAAGTTTAGTCTGATGTTACATCAGACCATGAGAAAAAAGCATACATTGACCGGTAAATCGAAAGTGAAGAAGACCCAGCTTGGGCATATTTTCCAGATGCCTCCTGAACTCCTCCCTAGGGAGGTCTTCCAGGCACGTCACACCTGGAGGAGGCCCCGAGGAAGACCCAGGACATGCTGGAGGGACTATATCTTTTGGCTGGCCTGGGAACACCTTGGGGTCTCACCGGAGGAAGTGGAGGAAATGTCTGGGGTGAGGGAAGTCTGAGGGTCCCTGCCGCTATGACCTGACCCTGGATAAGCGTAGTAAAATGGATGAATGTTACCTTTCATTGTTTGTTTGTTGAAAATTACATATTCGCCAAAAACAATGCATTAACATGTTTTATAACTTTCAGTTTTGTTTTTGACGCTCTGAGTTTCGTCTCCCTTTGCTCTCCATGTTAAGTCACTCCCCCTTCAGAGCACTATCACATTACAATCAGCTCGCGTCCACTAATGAAACTACTGCACACTGCATAAGGTTTGTGAAGTTGTAATGTTTTTTTTGTGGAAAACTCCCATGCGGGAGCATGGGTGACATAGGCTCTAGGCTTGTGAGTACTGCTAACCATAATGACAAGAAGGGTTCAGTGCCTGGGAGACATCATGCATGGATGACATCTAAAACCTCTTCAGACATGTTTTTGATGAGGGAATGTTATAACATGGTAGAAAGCTCCAAAAACATATGCCTAATACCCTCTTTTTAACTGTAACAAGCAGCGGATTTTCATTTACATTGGTTTTATTGTTGGAAAATGGCAATGTGATTGTTTTTAACCCAACATATATTGCGTAACCCGAAGACAACATTATAACTGCCATGTTATAATGTTGTTCCCTCATCAAAAACATGCCTGAAGAGGTTTTAGATGTCATCCATGCATTTTGGAGTATTTTTTCTCTGTTTGAGTAACTTAGCAAGCTCTCCTGGCACTATTCAAACCCTCCTTACAGTTAGCTGTAAATTTCTGTTCAGTGCTCAGCCCATAAGCCTACGTCACCCATGCTCTCACACGACAATTCTCTATAAATTGATTGTGATGATTGTGTCGTGATCTCACTCTCAAGGGGAAACTTATAAAACATGCTAATGTGTTGTTTTGGGCGAATACAGCATTTTCAAAACAATAAAAGGTGATCTAAATATGTTATGTGTTAGCAGTTAATACCCCATAGAAGTGTAATGCCCCCTCTTTAATGCTGAGAACAAGCCGTTATACCATGGTGAAAAGCCCATATAAGTTTATTTTGCAGAATGTATCTCCTAAAAATATGGATCAAGTACATGTTACCAGAGGCTGCATGAGAGAGGCAGGACTTACAGGCACAGTTGAGGGCCTCTTTGGCGGTGATGCGCTTGCTGCAGGCTGAACACATGGTGGTCCCTGAGACAGTCATGGAGGTGAAGAGGTGTGTACTGCCCCCCCATGCTCTCCTGTCTCGGGACTCCTTCTCAGGCCCGGTCAATTCTCTTTCTTTATGCTGCCACAAACAGAGAGAATCATTCATACTAAGTGTAATCGTAACAGACAATATTCTAAAATTTCAAACTCGACTATGACAGAAGGAAAGGATAGACTTGATACTCAATATTGCTTCCAATCCCATGATCCCATGTGATTTTCAACATTAAATCGTAATACTTTCTTAAATACCATCATGTGGCCATATATCTGTGTAATCCCTCAGTGTCCAGGTAG
Organism: Periophthalmodon schlosseri; assembly: GCA_000787095.1. Taxonomy (NCBI): domain Eukaryota; kingdom Metazoa; phylum Chordata; class Actinopteri; order Gobiiformes; family Gobiidae; genus Periophthalmodon; species Periophthalmodon schlosseri. The sequence goes on from KN485890.1 coordinate 21,392, forward strand.
TTTCCATAGTGGTCCATGGGCGTATGCTAGTCTGTGTGGTTTACACTTGTTCTGATACAGCTCAAGATCATTCTCAAGCTGTTCAGGAAAGGTGCATTTCTGTCCTGTCAATGGGATTTTTTAGTATCAATACTTGCTCAAATGAGTGTCTAGTTTAGTTAGTATGTGATTTTCGATACTTGACAAACCTAGTCCACACAGCCCTAGAATGCATTCACTTTTTCTCCTTCCAATCCTCCAATGACAAATGAGACTGATATTGTGGTTTAAAGGGGCACTATGTAACTTTTCTGAAGGGGGCTCGTCACTTACCTGTCTCCATGGAGATGTTATTGTTTTGCCCACAATCTTCAACAGTATAACATTAAACATACCTATACTGTATTTATTAAATTCATTTGAAAAACATGAGCTGCTTGTCTCCAAGGAGATAGATACATTTAATGCCATACTGTGGAATAAAGGCAAAGCAAAAACATCTCCATGAAAACAAGCAGCTGGCAGACCCTTCACCAGAAAAGTTACATAATGCTCCTTTAAGGCAATTTCTCATAAGATCACACCAAGTTCCACTTCTGAAAATATAAAAATGACACCAAGACCAAATCAGATCAGACCAGAATGTTTAACCTAATATTTAGATCCCCATGTTACTTTTTATTGTTTTGCCAAAACAACATATTAACATTTTAAATAAGTTTCACTTTCGTTTTTGACGCTCTGAGTCCCCCTTCAGAGCTCTATCACAATCAGCATGCCTCCCGCTAATGAAACTACTGCACATCACATCAGGTTTGTGAAGTTGCCAGTTTTGTATCATACTTTTGTATATTTATGGAAGATCGCTGTGCGGGCTCATGGCTGACATAGGCTGAGCTTTGGATAGGATCATATTGCTAACCATATGGAGGGTTCGACACATACATCAGGTTTGTGAAGTTGCCAGTTTTGTATCATACTTTTGTATATTTATGGAAGATCGCTGTGCGGGCTCATGGCTGACATAGGCTGAGCTTTGGATAGGATCATATTGCTAACCATATGGAGGGTTCGAATAGGGCCAGGAGAGATCGCTAAGTTACTCAAACATGCATGGGTGACATCTAAAACCTCTTTAGGCATGTTGTTAATGAGGGAGCAACGTTACAGCTAGGCCTGTCACGATAAATACTATATCCACTTATCGTTCAGTACATGACGGAACAATACTTTTTGGGAGTCAGTATTTATAATGGGTACTTTTTCCTTGTACTAGTGGGAAAAGTTTGGTTATTTTTCTGTACTGTGATGAAATTTGAGCTGTAGAAGATTGAATTATGAACTTCTATGACTCAGTATCAATACAAACAAGTTAAGTGTTGCATTTGGTTATTTATTTATTACAGTTTGTGTTTGTGTTTTTTAAATTGTACATTTAAAATACTTTTTGGGGGAGAATTCTGCTTTATGTTTTGGTTTCAGTATTATAGTTTATTGTCTATATTTACTTCAGTTATATATCGCACTTCAAAATTTGTTATCCTGACAGGCCTGGTAATAACATGGTAGAAAGGTCCAAAAAAAAAGTAGATTTTCCATAATACCTCCTCTTTAATCAAAATCAAGAGTAAACTACATCTAAAATGGACTTAAACCCAAAACTAGGCCAAGTCTAAACCAGGACTAGACCAGGACTACACCAATGCTTAATCATGTTTTTATAAAGGATAAAACAGCGAATGAGCTGACTTTATATTTCACTGCGGGTTTGGTTGACAGAAAAACAGAGCTAGATAATAAAGATGAAATTAAGAATGATAAAAATAAACTGGAGAGTAGTTTGTGTAGGCCTATACACCAGAGAAGACCCATAGCAGTCCCTGCACCACAGTTTGAGAAGCACTCATATGCCCAGCACCACAATAGAGCATCTGAGGAAGTGACTACACGGCGCTCATAGGAACTTCACTTTGTATTCTCCCCAGTGTCTTTGTGGCTGTATTTACCCAAGAGATCCAAATATCACACACTGCCATTTCTATGGTAACAGTTGAGTCAGATGTTCAGCGAGCAAACTGCCAACTAGCCAACACAGAACATGACAGCCGCCCACGGAGCGCAGTCCCACTTCTGCAACAACTCCAACTGTGTGCTAGTATAATACTGCTAATACAGAGCTTATCTCAGCTGCTCCAAGGGCCAATCCAGGGGCCGATCCAGGGGCAAATCCATTCGGCAAACCAGGGGGCTGTACAGGGGGGG
>KN485891.1:29377-44714 GCA_000787095.1 Periophthalmodon schlosseri
ATGAGATAATCATCAGTGCTGATCATTTTTATACTGCAATAAAAGAAAACATTTTATTTCTTTAGGCTAGAAATACGTTACAAACTAATGAAAAGTATTATTATTATTATTATTATTATAACAACACATTTTACATATATCTTTTTAATTTTTTTTTTATGGAACTAATTCTAAATACTTCCTCACTGTCTTTGGGAGTCAAACTTCTGCTTTTTAAAAAACCAAGCATATTTTGGTTTATGTGATCATGTGTCGACAAATACCAAAATACAGGTTGACAAAAAACACAGTGCAGCAGCCAGAGCTGCTGGTCCAGTGGGGCTTTCCCTATTTCAGAGGGTGTGGATTATTTAAGTGCGTCACAAGGATACAGGCAGTAATATTTCTACTATTGTTTATTTTGTAGAGCAGTTAAGTATCAATTACCTATCCAGTGTTTCAAGAGATTCTGGGGAGACTGGTGGCACAAATAATTTAGATTTAACAAATTTCATTTTATAAATGATGTTTATTGCCTATATTTAATCTTAAAGCAGTTCTTTTTGCCCAGTGTAGTTACTTTAAGACAATGGGCAACAAAGTGTGATTTTGTGCTGCAAAGAGAATTTTGGACTACTGTGATTTATAGGCTACAAATCCTACCAATCCTATTATCACATATTTGGATTACTTTTTACGTTTTCTTCCTAATTCTTTATGGTATACATTTTCTGTAATCTATAATATGATGGGGACTTACACATAGGCCCAGGGGGAGATGGAGCGGCCCTTCAGAGACTCGTCCCTCTGGTACAGATCCAGGGGGCAGCTGATGGGTGCACTTGAGGCCTGGGTGGGGAAGGCAGGCTGGTGATAATGGTTCTGGAGCTTTTTTCTGGCTGCATTTTCCAAGTCCCCTTCATTGTAACAAAGATGTGTACACATAGACACTCCAAGGCTCAGCAGAAACACAAAGACCTGTAGACAAAATATGGATGAATCAAGATAATATCTTTTAAAGTTTTAAGTAACCAATAATTTGAACATTAAAGCCAAATAGCATTACATTATTAGTGGCTATAAATACATTTAAATTTGTGCATCAACAAGAAAATGAATGAGTCCAAATATTGTTAGGCTACTTTATACATTGAGTTACTTTGCATCTATAGTCCATTCCATCGCACAAATTTTGAGATAAACCGACATTCATTTCTTGTGTGATTTAATAGCCCTGTCAACCATCTCCGAATTTAGCAAACCGCCTCTTGTCCAGGGGCCACTCACCTTTATAAGCTTCATTCCGTTGTCAGTAAAGGCGTCTGTCAGTGTCTACTCTCTGTGAATCTGCTCTGCTCTTCTTCCCTTTTTGCACCATGCTGCTCTCTATTTATTTGAAAGCTCGGGAAAAAACGTCGACATAAGGAAATGGAAACATTACTTAGTTCCTTACAAAGAGCGCGCTTGGCCCGGCACACGCGCACCTGTTCGCGCGCACACGCCCACCTGTGCCCGGTCCAAAGACTCCGCGGTGTCGTCACCAGAGGCAACTTCCACAAAGATCCCAGCAGCATCCACTTCACGCAGTCATTGCGCGAACCGCCACACCCACAGGTAACCTCATTAACAGGACGAAGTATTCCACTCCAAAATCTCGCAATAGACTTAGAACACACACACATTCGACCAGTTTTCACCATCAGGTGAAAGGAAAGAAGGAAAAGTAGGCTACTAGGTTGTCTACACACAATTTTTGGTGTTTTAACAGACCCGAATGGAATAGCCTATAACACATAAACACATTAACCTACCAGCGTGAATAAACGAAACAATGTTCTGTAATAGTCTACAAAACAGTGCTCAGTGCAATCAGTGCCCAGACTTTCTCCCTCAACATCATCAACTCTTCCATGCATTCCACACGTCTTGTCAGTGAGTTAAAAGTGCTAGGTCAAATAGTGTATCACCTTATTTAGCTTTAAGGGGTGTCCAAACTATAGCCTGGGGGCCAAATGTGGCCCTCAGGTCTCCTGCTGAATGGCCCAAATGATCGTAGGCTACTGCCAATTTAAGTATTTCTATCACTATAACTTCAATGACATCACATTAGTGATACAGACCTAAAGATGATCCAAGACTTACAGTGGCTCTGTTAAAAGTTACGTTAAATACATCCAATAGCTTACTCACTGTAGACCTACTGACCTCCTGTAAACAGGAGAGGTAAAAAAGGACACCCGTGCTTTAGATAGTTGTAAGTAGGCTAACTCTGTTTTCTCCATTTGATGCTTGACAATGCTATGCCTCCATGTGGCACACTCCTGGATGTTAAAAAGCCATACTGTATTGGTAATAGCCTACTGCTTTTTAACACACACGCATATCTATTTCTACAAACACAATAACTTTTAACATGTTTTATAAACTTGGAATCTTGGATTCTTCCTGTACTATTTTTGACAGACTAGCAAAGGTGAGTGGAGGAGCTAAAAATTGTACTCACGTAATATTACTTAATTAGAAGTACAATGTAGTGGTCCAGTGGTAACAGTACTCAGGTAAGAGTACTGTTACTTCAATAAAAATATTACACAAGTAGAAGTAAAAGTATGTGGTTAGACAAGTACTTTGAGTGTAAAAAGACACATGAAAGTTGGTGGAGATTGTGTGCATTGCGTCACCTGGGCTGAGGTAATACACGATGGTTGATTACAGATATAGATCCCAGCGGGGATACCTAAAGTACCTAAAATAGCATGTGTGGTTATTTTTAGCTCTGGGCTGGTCTAGGTGAAGTAGAGGTAGCTTTTTGTTTAGCTGAACCAAATGAGATCAGGTGACAGGGGCTGCGCCCTATGCATTTATATGGGGCCTAGCAAAAACGCCTAGCTTCTGTTATTCTGGGATTATGCAACCGTTGGTAATAACACAACAACTCCCATGCACCCAAGCAATGTCAAGTCACAAGTATGGAGTTTTGAAAGAGGAAGTCATAGTACATAATAGAAGGCTATAACTTCTCTGTGTACAGTACTTAATCTAACTGGACAAAAGCAGGTTAGGATCAAATAAATCCTGTCTGGTCTCATGTATTGTACAGTAACTTTTCACACTCATGTTTACCTTGTGGCTTGTTGCGAGATTTTATTATTAATCCATTTCTAAACACACATACACAATCATACAGTAACATTTAGTCTGTTCACCAGCACCAAGCCTTGTGTTAACCTGTCATTCATGTTTGTGCTTCCCTATATTAATGAATGATCCTTACCCGATGTCTTTGTATATTATGTATTTACTTATGTGGTTATTTAACTTATCCTATTTGATTTAAAGAGTGTTATTTGGACATTGAAGTTATCCTAACCTAAGTTATTTCGGTTGTGTAGGTCTATACATTTTCTAAATCTAAGGTGGGCAAGTATTTAGTTCATGGACACAACATTAGTGTGCCTGCAGGAACATAGAACACAAAACATTTTGTGTCCTCTTCCTAACACAGCTCCATGTGTTGCCTTGATTCTATATACATATGGCTGTATCACAATTTTCTCAAGTCTAGCTTACTATTTTAACCAAACATGTCAAAGCCCGATCTTATCAGATCTCCGAAGTAGTGCTGGGCTTGGTTAGCACTTGGATGGACTTCACTTCACCCACCTTGCTTAGTATGAATGTGTGAGTGAGGGGCCGATGGTGCAGATTGGCAGCCTCGCTTCTGTCAGTCTACCCCAGGGCAACTGTAACTACAATAGTAGCTTACCATCACTAAATATTAAGTGATTGAATAATGCATGCAATAGTAACGTGACTTTGAGTGTCTGGAAAAGTGCAATAAAAGACAAATGCATTATTATCATTATTATTATTTACACTTCAAAGATACTCAATCGCTTGTTTATGACATCAGCTGAAACGTATCAATTGTCAGTTACTGGTCAGTTAGGGGACTGGCTCTGCTGAATTGGGACTGCTGTTGTTTTGTGCTTGTTTATGGCGTGGGCTGTGGCCTACAGTAGCCCTTGTGTTCAGAAAATAAACAACACGAAGAACTTTGTTGTGTTTCCTCGCTTCAGAACGCTACATTGGTGTCAGAAGTGGGATCACAGGGAGCGGGTGAGAGACATTAGCAAACAACTCACAGCAGAAGCTTGTCTGAGCCCCTCACACGGAGCAGCACAGGAACGCACCAAGGACACACACTGTGGCCCAACCAAGGACTTTAATTTCACTCCACACGTTGCAATGGACCCTGCTTGTGCCATTAAAACCCTGAGGTATGACAGAAAGGTTGATTGGGAAGCTTTTCATGTACAGTTTAAACTGGTGGCCCAGGCTGTGAGATGGTCCATGGAAGAGGGAGCTCTCCAGTTAGCCATGTGTCTCACTGGGGATGCTTTGTCTAGCCTGCTCTGCCTGAGTCCTGAAGAGAGATGTGACTACAAAGCTAGTCAGGGCTTTGAAGAGAAGATTCGGGTCCTGCTCCACCTCCAGTGTGCTTCACTCAGAGCTGTGTAGCCATCGCCGTCACCTGGTGAACAGCTCTGAGCTGGCCAGTGATCATTTTCTGCAGGTCCTGTTGCTGTCTGACCTGCATATACAGACACTCATGGCTCACCCTAGATCACTACCAGAAGCACTGGACCTGGCTACAGAGAGGGAGCTGCTGGGAATCCCGACAGCTGCTTTGAGGGACAATGTGCAGTGTATGACAAGTGTTCCGGAGGCCTAACCATCAGAGACCTCCGAGTAGAGTGAGCTTATTCAGCTGGTGCGTGGTGTCACATTAGAGAAGAAACAAAGACCAAGGCCATGACATCAACTAGTCTGCTGGAGTTATGGACAGCCAGGGCACATAGCCCGGGACTGCTCCAGGGCTAGACCAGTGCATTTGTACCCTGTAACATTTGAGCTGAAGTTTTCCAAGTAATTTCCCTTGTGGATGAGTCAAGTTTGTGTAAGTCTGGTCTTTTAGACTGTTGTTAAATAGTAAGCCAAAGACATCTGTCTTTGGCTTACTTTTTAACAACAGCCTAAATACCAGAGCATTTTGTTTACACAGTACTAGAATAGTGATGTAGATCTTTTGGGAAGTAGGAAGTATGAGTTTATGTACTTGTCTGATGTCTAATGTCTAATGTCTGATGAATATTAGGTATCGCTGTGAGTTAACCCACAGTAAGACTTTTTGCAAAGTATTTAAAAAAACATGCAAAATGTAAATTATTACAAAACAATAATAAACAAGAAACAAGTAGGTGAAGGACCCTTCACCAAAAGTAACATAAATGCCAGTTTGAAAGGTTAATCCAAGTGAAATTCAAATTGGATTTAAGAGGTTATAATCCTGTTAAAAAGGTGTACAAAATTTTTTCTTCTACGTATTTAAGACTTTGGATAACCTTGAACCTTGAACCCAAAAATGTACTCTTTTACCCCCTGGCTTAAATTTAATGGGAGATAACTAATGCTTGTTTTTGCAGTATAAACGAAATAGGAGTTTTCTGGCATTTATAGGGTTAAATTTGTATTTGTTTTAGATATTGAGTAGGGCAGAGGTAGATCAATTTCCTGGTTTAGAGCTGTATTTGTAAGTTGTTATTAATGCACTTAGAGTCTTAAATGTGTTAGAAGTGAAAGGGAAGCCTCAAGGTTAATATTCAAAGTTGTACGTCATAGGGAAGTCCTGACTGTGAACTGCACTCCATCTGCGGAGGAGAAGGTACTTTCAAAATCATCACTGTACAGTCCAGTGAAACCACATCTTATCAGCTAAAAAGTTGAAAAGAATGCACATATAATCCTTTTAGAGTAATCAACTCTCACCGCTGTTAAATTACTGTGAGCTGCTTTGACAGACAGGCTCATCATGTTTGTCAGTCACGTCAAGACTAAATATCAAAATCCGCCCACAAGGAAACGCATATTAGTCAAGCAACAATGTCATGTAAAGCAGAACTGGTAATCAAAGAGTTTGAATCAGGCGTAAATGTTTTTTTTTTATTGATAATATAAATAACTGGTGTGCAGCCCAAGAAAGGTTTTGTTTGTTGTTTCTTAGCCTGTTGAGAGAGCCATGTTGCTACAGCAGAATCCACTCTACATTCGTATCATCAGTCACAATATGAATATCTGCATGAAAAAAGCTATTCTGTGTTTAGAGTCGACCATTTGCCAAAGTGTACAAACCATCTCCACCATCTCTTTTCCTATAGATGTTATAGAAAATTCCAACAGTATGATTTTCTTTTAGTCGCGGTTAGTAATTACGTAATTAAGTAAGTACTTTTCCCATTTTAATTGTGCAAGTAGCCACTATGTAAAATGATTGCGTCACTGTCATGAAAGATTGTGTAAACATGTTGACATCACAGAGTTATCAGACATCATGAGAGCAAATAAAATATTTGAGAACAAATTAGTTCATGTAATACATGTAAGGGAATGTGTTGACACTGAAAGAATCTGGCATCAAAACTATTTCTGTAAGCAAATAGCCACAAATTAATATATTCTGTAAAATTATTTTCCATTTTCACTTTCCTGAATATTGATTTTTCCACCTTATTGATACATCATTTTGAAAGAGGGCTGCTATAACTAATGTTAGATTATCAAAAAGTTCAAAGTAATTGGAAAGACAAAAAAAACAAAAAACTATTTCAGCTCTCTACAGTATTGTGACAGCACGTGCTGAATCATTGTTACCCTACACCCACACCAAGTGATGACAGATGGAGCCACTTTTGCATACAAGCTTACATTTGACAATGATCTGAAACATGACTATTGAATTCTTTCCTTGATACGTACAACTTAAATTACCTAGTTGCACAACAGCAAACCAACAAGTAAGGCATATTCTCTTTATCAAAATAGTTTATTTAGAAGGCTTTTATCACAAAAGCATGACATTTATTATTTCTACAAGTCTATGGAAGATAATTTGTTTCATCAGATTTTAAATTTTAAATGTTTTTAATTTTAAATTCAAAACAAGTAAGAATTATTTTCATTCTGAAGTTCAATTGTCGAATTTCTTAGTATTTAGTAGTATTTAGTATGCATTTTCAATGTGTTTAAAAATAAAAAATAAAAAATTCACCTTTTAAATACTCGGCACAAACATTTTCAAGGCCTCAAATTCAACAGTGTAAAATTTGCAGTGAAAAAATTTGCAGCAAAAATCCAAGATGCCAAGGAATAAGTGAGTTGATCTAACTTAGTAACAACCAGGAAATGCTGTAGGGGACCAATCTGATTGGTCATCTTGGATCTTTGCTGCAGTTTTTTTTACTGCATATTTTACATTCTGAATTTTGACTATTGAATTTGAGGACTTGAAAATATTTGTGAATATTTAAAAAGGTGAATTGAAAATGTATACTTAAAATTTCTGCATTGAACTTCAGAATGAAAACAATTCAAACATGTCTTTTCAGAGTTAAAATATTCAAAGTGAGGGATTCAAAAGCATTTAAAATTCAAAATCTGATGATACAAATGATCTTCCATACAAGTCCATCTCTCATTTCTCAAACTAAAATAAGACAAATAAAACACGGGTTCATGAGAAAGGAACTGCTGCCAAGTTTTTATGAAAGCCATACACGTCACAACTGTATACTCATAAGCTGAATTGGTTAAATTCCTATTACTGTGAGGACAACACTTTAGGTACCAATGCTTACATGACCAAGACAAAGCAGAAGTAATGATTATGAGTCTGTAAAAATATTCCGTCAGGGCAACGGTGAAAAAAAAAAAAGATGAAAAAAAAAAACCAAAAAAAAAAAAATGAGAGGCAGTCTGATCGTCTTGTTTACTGAGAGGCAGCATGAGAGGAGGCTGTGATCAGGTCCCCTTGTATTTTGTTTGAGTCTGTTCATGAGATGGTCCCCAGACCAAACTTTAATGTTCTGCTCTCAAAAGGGATCTCTGAGGGGCAAACAAGACACTGACTTGCCATAATTTCACGCATTGGCCTTTGCACATGAACCACAGAACTTTTTTTACATGTTCAACAAGAGGCAGGCCTCCACTTCATGACGCAACACTGACGCAGGACAGGAGAAACCCTGCCTATTTGGTCGGCATCTTAGCCCGTTTGCGAGCAATGGCATCTTCAACTGCCTTCAGTTGTTTCAGCAGCTCCTCACGGCGAGACAGTGTGTTGCTGGGTTTGCTGGATCCTGCGCTGGCAGCTGAGGCAGAGCCAGGGGCCACAACTTTGGCAGAGGGAGCACCTTGTCCTTTTCCTGATGATTTTGGAGGTGGTGACATGGGACGTTTCCTGAGAGAGGGGAGATGTTTTAGCTTACTCAAGTAGAATAAGGGACTGTTTTTACAAACATAATAATAATAATAACAACTTATTTTTTAATATATTTTGAATTTGGTGTTACAGGGTTTCATTTCTCAACACTCACTGTTGCAATATTTAATCATTCAAATTTCAGACACTTGCTAATGGTTAGATACACAGCTGCAGCTGGGCGGTCAGTATTGTGTATCTGCTAAAGGCAAATATTAAAAAGCCTTTATTCAATCAAGGCTGATTTAAAAAAAAAAAAAAAAGCGCAACACGTTTCGGCCTAACTGGGCCTTCATCGGGGCATAGATATTAAAAGATCAAAATTTTTTTTTTATACTGACAGGTCACATGATCTGGTCACATGACAAGACAACGATACAGAGTATACTTCAAGATAATGGCAGACAGTATATTGTCTATACTGTCTGTAATTTTGTTCTTTTTCTTTTTTTGTTCCATTTTGTTTGTTTTAATATCTATGCCCTATGGCTTTTTAATATTTCCTAGCACCTGGGTGAAACCCTTACTATTGCAATTCCAAAGACACTCAAATAGCATTCCGATAGCTTTGAAGAAATGTGTATCTGTTGTTGAAATCCTTGTTCATCTGTACTTGTATAAACAAGTGTGCTTCAGCACTGACCTGTCCCCCTGCAGGCCCACGGGCCGTGTTCCTGGGGCTTTGAGTCGCTCGGCTCGAGGAGAAGGTGGAGCTCGGCCAAGAACCCTCTTCTCTCGCCCTGCAAACACCAGAGGGGCATGCCTAGTTTAAGCAAACAATTATGTACATACATAAAGCACAGCAAGAGCCCTTCACAAGCCAGTATATGTTATTACAATAATCTTTTTAAATGCCATGCACAGTTTTTAACTTGTCTTTCATGACCTTAGCAATTTTGTAGCCACAACAACAGGGATTATGCAGGTTTCCACAAAGTTTTTGTAGTTGTGTACCCCCCAAGACTTTTGATGACAAGTACCACTAGCGCAACACACTTAAAGATAATGTCTGTTGACTCTGAACACGTTATATTGTAGCTAATAGTTAAAATATTTGTAATTATATCAAAGCATGTGCATCAGTTTTAAAGCTTTAAAACAGGCCTAGGAGATCCAAATAATCTAAAATTAAAACAAGGGGCCTAATCTTGCCACTCCTAACATGCAAAATGCACGTAGTAGTCATACACTTTGCGCATTAGGGGAGTGCAGGTCATTAGATGGTCTTTGCATAAACTACATTTGTTACGCATTATACCCCTGCCCTTGAATGTAAGCGTACACATCTAATGAAACGGGGAAATGAAACGCCAAAACCCTCCAGTCAACGCGATTAGAGCCTGATCCAGGGCACTTGGTTCCGTGACATACAAAGAGGTGAAGTGCGAGGGTTGAGGCCCCGTTAAACTAGACACTATAAATATTTGTAATGCAGCTTGAAATTAAATTGAATGCTTTATTAATACTTTTTAAGGCCTTATTTCTGGAAATCTCACCTCTGTCCGGAGACAGGGCCATCCTCTTGCTGGCAGGAGACCCAGGCCTGTCTTTGTCTGAAGGCAGGTACCTCTTCCTGTTGCCTTTATCGGCCTGTTGCTGAAAATCAAGATCAGTACTTAGCGTCACAAAATATGGTAGTGATAGTAACAAAATACGTTTGAAATATTTAAATAAATAACATAATGAGAGCGACAGAGTTTGGGGAAACACAAACATATTTGCTATTCAAACAGGAAGTGAGACTTGATCCATGATCCAGGAACACCTATGTAAAAAAAATTAAAAACACTGAAATGAAATAACTTCCCCAGCTCAACAGCCTAACCTGCCATTGCAGGGTTAAAGGATACATATTTTATGAGCTTTGAATCATGTTATAATGTTTTCCCCTTACTTACAGTATGATTATCAAAAGTATTGAAAATCAGATACTAATCAATACTAAAAGTAGTATCAAAACCAGATACTGATTTGAACAAGTATCGATACTAACAAAGTCAGATTCAGCTGTATCAAAACAAGTGTAAAACCACATACAGTTGAAACCAGAAGTTTACATACACTATATAAAAAGACACATATGCTTTTTTTCCTCACTGTCTGACATGAAATCAGACTAAACTTTTCCTGTTTTAGGTCAATTAGGATTACCTAAATTATTTCAGTTTGCAAAATGCCAGAATAATGAGAGGACTTTTTAGACAATTTTTCAGTACTTTCTTCAAAGTCAGAAGTTTCCATACATTTTGTTAATATTTGGTACCATTGCTTTTAAACTGTATGACTCAGGTCAAACGTTTTGGATATTCTTCCACAGACTTATGTCGATTATATGCAATATGTGTAAGGCTTAGGTATAAAAGAGTATTAACCTTATTGAGAAGAGTCAGTTTGATGTCTTTATGAGAACCTGATCCTCCATAGCTGGCTGGAGGTCCGATGCTGCCAGGTGACGGGTGAGCACCTCTACTCCCTGGACCCGACCTGGGCACAGGGTTACCTCTTTGAGGTGGACCACCAGCCTGATCCATCTTCCTGCGCTCCTCCCTCAAGCCTTCCTCTTTCTTAGAGGGTCGCTCTAAAATGAGACAGTTGCATTCCACTTTCATGTACTTGTTTTTCAGATCCAAAGAATTCACACTGATGCCCACTTAGTCCTTTCTGCCACAGTAATATTGAATCATGACACAGAAACAACTGTCAGGGATAGTGTCAGGCAATAGTTTTTTTTCGTTACTCCTAGCAAACAATGGGCCTCGTGCATGGTTATTTTGTTAGACTCCTACTCCAGATTCGCAATGCATTCTTAAGCAGGTCATAAAATTATATAATTTGAATGTCCTGGTCAGTGGCTTCTCTCTGTTACTTAAGATCACAAAATGAACTTTGAATGAACTTTTAACTTAGACTAACCTCTGGCCTTGTCTCTGCTGTGTGGTGGCCGGTCTCTTGGCCCCTCTCGGTCCTTGCGGGTGCGACCTGGTGAAGGGGAGTGGGAGCTGGCAGAGGACACGGGGCTGGCCAGGTCTGCGTACATGTCGTCAGAGTCTGCACTGCGCACAGAGCTGCTGCTGGAGGAGGCCGACGACACAGACGACACACTGCTTACACTCAACGATCTGCAAACACAAATCAGACAGCACTAGTACAAACAAAGTACTCTATGGAGATACACTTCAATTATTGCTACATCAAGGCTACAAAACTATAATACATATTATGAAAATGAATAAAACTGGAATTGAAAAACAGATGAAACTGCAAATGTTTCAAGCAACTTCACATTTCTTTCAGGTCCCTATTCAATATTCAATTAGAAACTTTAAAATCCTTCTTGTTGATTTTCCAGATAAGCATTTTATTACTCTCACATTGATGTACTAGAGAGTTGTACAATGACTCATGTTTGGTGTAAAATCCAACATTAGGAGATGAACCAGCAGTATGAGGCAAAAGCGCTGGTTAATGTTTAAAGTGAAAGGGGGAGTTAGTGGAGAGGAATTCCACAGACTCTCAATGGCCTTTGTTGAATACCATGCATAAAAATTACTCATTTATGACTGTATATGCCTAGCAATTTCCATAACATGTACAATTAACAGTTGACAAAGTCCAGACGGAATGGAACACAGATTTGAACAACAGACTTCAATTCCAAAGTTAAATATAATGATAAAAGACAAAAAATGGCTAAATGAAGAATTAAATCTTTCGACACATGGGCTCTGCACCACAAACAATTTACTCAAGCTTTTCTTCATATCTTATTTTTGTCATAGTAATTGTTGCAGTCAAGCAAATAGCAGTGATCTCAGTCAATCACACAGAGATGCTTTAATATGGTACAGAGTTGCAGCATTGAGTAAAAGATGTATTTTGGAATACCTGGACTTCCTGGATCCGGAGCGTGAGAGGGAGTTTGAGGAAGATCTAGACCTGGAGCTGGAGCCGCTGTAACTGCTGCCACTTCCACTGGCACTGCCACTCACTGTCCTCCTGTAGAGTCAGAAAAATACACACATTTAGGACAGAATATATATACACCAATGTAATTTTCTGAGGAGTAGTTTATGTGCTGTAGTGCACCTGCAGCACCAGAGTGATGGTGACACTCTTGTTTGCACCAGTGCGCGCTTACTGAGGCAGCACTGGATTAACATACTCTGACCTAAGCCACAAACTCAAGAGCACAGAAATACAGCACAGAAATACAGCCTGTTTTTTATCACCGTGTCAGTTTGGAGAAGAGAGAAGTGTCTCTGTAGACAGACATACACTGCTGCTGTCAATATGCTTGCTGGAACATATTCTTAAGTGTTTTGAGTCAGGATTAAAAGAAATGTATTTCTTAAGAATAGGAATCTGAGAATAAGAATAGGATAGGAATCTGAGAAGTAGACTATCTATCTGAGTTGCAAATGTGTCTTCATGATGCTACTTTTCTATCTTACAATTCTGTTTGTGGTAGCTTCTTAATACTAACAGATTATATATGTATTGTAAATTCTAAATTACTCTGCAGTGGAAGCCTTTATTCATGTTTTAAATCCCTGTAGATTACTGGTTTTGTGGGGTAGAACAAGCACAGATCATTTAGAATAAAACCTAATAGATTTTAATTACATAATTTATTGTAATTGATTGGAACAATAAGTATTAACAAAATTATGATTTACAAATCCCAAGTAGAGAGGTCAAAACCAGATGATCAAAGGGAGGTCACATTTTCCTACACAGTACCCAGTGTGTAACCTGCCCACGCACTCAATGCAAAAGCTGTTCTTCCATTGCCCTTTACACAGGTTCCCCTCAGAGCACCGCTGTATGCAAACTACTTACACACCTACAGCTGTCCCCTTTGGGATAGACCTAAACCTTTGTCTATGAAGACACATTCAAATGCCAAAAGATCCGGAAACATGTTTTAGATTTTTGCATAGTGGTTACAGCAGTGTCACGTAGTGAAACAGCAGACACCCACCTGACTATACAAACTGAACAACTTGTACAGTTAAGTGTAGCACAATAATGGAATTTTCAATCAATATCGATAATATGAAGATGTAAAGTAAAACCGACAATACATTTTAAAACTTTTTTTAAAATTTGTTTTAGTTTATAGGACTAAATGTGACTAAAGCAGACCATATAATACATATAAAGCCTTAAAAAATGATTACATTTACAAATATCAAACAGTATTATATAGTAGAATATGGCTTATCTGAAGCATATTGTTATCTGAGGGTTTCATGCTTTGTGCAACACAGAGGGAAAGGGGCGGGCCCACAGCACTGTGGCTGCTCCTTTAACACGAGATGGATTCTGAGTGACACAAACTCAAAGCAGCCACTGTGAATTGTGAATATAGACAGTAAATAAAAAGTTAACAGAGATAGGCAGATACAGACAGTTCATCTGCACTGGGCTGTTGAGAAAACACGTGCAACATGCAGACATTTTTTCCTATCCTGCACATGCAGCACAAGGTCACATGGTCACAGCAGTGGCTCAAACAGGCAAACTCATCTCACTGCACCACGCGTCCCCTCATTTGATTGAGAATTAAAATACAACTAGATCCTTGCATAGTCCAAGCGTGTCAGCCCGATAGCATCTAGGTTAAGCTATAGCACTAATGTATGGACTGTTGCAGTCTCGCCTGCCTTGTGTTTTCACTTGTTTTCACTCGTTGTTGCGGTGAAAACTTTTCAATGACTTGTTAGATCAAAGGTGAGAAGCCTGTATTCCCAATCCCATGTCGTAGGGCTGGTACAATGCGGTTTCGCCAAAATATCTTTCTTCCAAATGTAAAAGAAGTCAGTATATGTAAACATGCGTCCTCTGACCCACTCCTGTCTGTGTGTGCGGATGGAGCAGGGGGCGGAGCTGGAGCTCAGAGTGAGTGCTCTGATGTAGAAAACCTCAGAGGAGAACCAGCTGAAGCAGCATATTCTGACCTTCTAATTATACTATTAAATTATCTGTGAAAATCTTTACTTTTATTATCGGTGTGACGTCATAATTGCCATCATCGCCTGATGATTATCGGTGACCGTTATTATCATGCAAGTGTCCATAATGGTATTGCCTATCCTCAGTGACACTGCCAAAATCATAGACTGCTTACAGAAGCTGGAGAAGGAAGAAGTCATTGATAGACAGCTGCATTACAGACTCTATCCTGGTGACTCCATTCCTTGCATCCATAGCCTCCCAAAAATCCACAAAGAAGGAGTACCCCTCAGACTCCATCATATACAATGTGTGAACATCTGAAGATCATCCTGGCTCCTCTGGTGGGCAACACGGAGCACCATATTGAGAACAGAGCAGAATTTGTGAGCAAAGTCAAGCATCTCCAATTTGATTCAGATGAGACCATGTTTTCATTTGATGTGACATCTCTTTTCACTTGTATCCCCACATCAGTAGCGGTGGAGGCAGCAAAGAGGAGGCTATTGCAGGATACTAACCTAAAAGAGAGAACTAAACTGTCACCTGACCAAATCTGCAAACTGCTGGAAATTTGTTTAAATACCACATATTTCCAGTTTAGAGGAAACTTCTATAGACAAATCCACGGCTGTGCCACGGGCTTGCCGGTCTCTCCTATTATGGCTAACTTATATATGGAATAATTTGAATACCCCTTTCTGAACAGCCACCTTAACGTGGTGAAGGGGCTTGAGCACCTGAATGATCCTGGGAGCTATGTTGTCGGGGCTTTATGCCCCTGGTAGGGTCACCCGTGGCATACAGGTCCAGGGGGACGGGTCAGACTAAAAGCGGTTAAGAAGCCCTTTATGATGAGGACACAACCAAGGCCAGTTACGTCGCCCGGATTGGCGTTACTGGGACCCTCCCCCTGGAGCCAGGCCTGGGGTGGATGCTCGACAGCGAGCTCCTGGTGGCCGGGCCTTTCCCCACAGGGACAGCCGAGCACAGCCCAAAGGAGTGACGTGGGGTCGTCCTCCCGTGGACCCACCACCTGCAGGCGGATCTGTGAGGAGTCGGCGCATAGATCTGGGCGGCAGTCGG
>JACM01066778.1:0-12596 GCA_000787095.1 Periophthalmodon schlosseri
AGAGGAGTTAGACCTTCTCTGCAAATGCAAATGGTCCCAATTCATCTGAGCTGGTGAAACGCATTCGAGCTGCGCATATCTATGATGCCACAGCTGGTGTCAGAATGTTGTGGCAAAGACTGTAGGACAGCTATGGGTCCCCTGAAGCAATAGAGAATGCTTTGCTGAAAAAGCTCGAGGATTTTCCTAAAATCACAAACGGAGAGAATCACAAACTAAGAGAGCTAGGTGACCTCCTCACTGAACTTGACGCAGCCCGCCTAGATGGGTTCTTACCTGGTCTCAGTTATCTTGACACATCCCGTGGCATTACCCCATTGTTCAAAAACTCCCATATCACTTCCAAGAAAAGTGGATCACTGCAACATCCCACTACAAAGAGCAATACGATGCTACTTCTCCTCCATTCCCAGTCTTTGTAAAGTTTGTGTGTGACAAAGCCAAAACACTCAATGACCCAAGTTTTGCCCCCGTGCTCTTTACTAGTGGTTCAAATGTTTCTAAGCCAGAGAGACTGAACAAGTCAAACTTCAAACCTGCAGTGTCTGTCTGCAAAACTGACATAGCCGCTCCAGACAGCAGTTGCGACCTCCCTGATAACAAGGTGGTCGACCCAGACAACCAATGCCCACTCCACAACAAACCACACTCCCTTTGCAAGTGTTGCGGTTTCAGAGCCAAGACTCTAGATGAGAGAAAAGCAATCCTCAAAGAAATTAACATTTGTTACAAATGCTCCTCTGCCAGCCACAGGGCAAAAGACTGTAACACAAACATACAATAAAATGAGTGTAAAAGCAACCAGCATGTCACAGCTCTGCATCCTGGACCAGCACCGTGGAAAACAACAGCTCCAGACACAGCAGCCCTGGAACAGCATGGCAGGGAGCATCCAGAAAACTCTGCCCAAGCCATAATTTCTAAATGCACAGAGATATGCGGAAAGGGTAACAGTTCACGTTCCTGCTCAAAAATCTGTCTAGTAAAAATCTATCCTGTTGAACACAAAGAAAAGGCAGTCAAGGCCTATGCTGTTTTAGATGAGCAAAGTAATAGATCTTTAGCTCAGACCGAATTCTTTAACACCTTTAACGTTAACACAGACACAAAAGTTTATACACTCAAAACTTGTTCAGGTGTAGGGGAGACTAGGGCAAGGCAAGCAAATTGCTTTATTGTCGAGTCTTTAGATGGCAAAACCAGTGTTCAGCTTCCAACCTTGATTGAGTGTGACAAGCTCCCAGATGATAGATCTGAGATTCCTACACCAGAGGTTGCAAGGCACTACTCTGATAGAACTGAGATTCCTACACCAGAGGTTGCAAGGCACTACTCTCACTTCAAACATTTAGTAGACAAAATTCCAGCTTTAGATCCAAATACTGCAATACTGGTACTCCTTGGCTGTGACATCCCACGAGTGCACAAGGTCAACAGCCCTCATGACGCCCCTTATTCCCAACGTCTTGATCTTGGCTGGGTTATAATAGGTGAGGTCTGCCTTGGGGGTGCTCACGTACCAAACAATGTTAGTGTGTATTGCACCTCTATGATAAACAATGGCCGCGCATCTATTTCAGATTCTTGCCCAAACAGGTTCCAGGTCAAAGAAAAGGTCTTCATACCTGACTCCCTTTCTAACTCGTTGAACATGACCAGTTTGATCGACCTTGATGAAAACGACAGTCTCAGTAAGCAATTGTTCATACGCACCCCTCTCGATGACAAACCTGCTATGTCAATAGAAGATGAACAGTTTTTAAAGATCATGGATGATGTTTATGAATGAGTCCAACAGCTGGATGGCGCCTCTACCTTTCAAACCAAAAAGGTCCAGCTTACCCAGCAACCGAGACCAGGCAGTCAAACGTCTCAAGTCACTGTGTCGCATGCTTGATAAAAGGCTTCATATGAAAGAACAATTTTTCAACTTCATGCAGAGAATGTTTGACTCAGGACATGCTGAACCAGAAAACTTTGAACTTGTTAAGCCTGACACAGATGCAGACGTTCGCCCCCAGATTTCGACTTTTGCAACCAAAATTTCGACCAAACCGCTGGGCTCACATTGTCTCGTTGAGCGGCCCCGACATGAACCACAAACTCCTTGGCGTCCTCTTGTGCTTTCGCAAAGAACCTGTGGCAGTCACAGCAGACATAGAGCAAATGTTCTACTGTTTTGTCATTTGTGAGGACCACCGTGACTATGTCCGTTTCCTGTGGTTCAAGGACAATAATGCCACCAAGGCCATCAGCGAGTACAGAATGACTGCACGTGTTCGGAAATAGCCCTTCGCCTGCCATTGCAATCTACAGTCTTAAAAAGGCTGCTCTTGCTCCTCAAGAGGAATACTGTGGAGAGGCCAAGCAGTTTGTTCTAAGGAACTTCTACATTGACGAGGCCTGGCGTCTTTCCCTTCAGAGACAAATGTGATTCAGACTTTGAAAAATACAAAAGAAATGCTGGCAGATTCAAATATTCACTTGCACAAGATAGCCTCCAACAGTCCAACTGTAATGTCCGCATTTCCCTCAGAGGAACGCGCAAAGGAGCTGAAAAATCTGGACCGAGCCCCTGCCCTTACAGCGTAGCTTGGGACTCAACGGGGATTTGCAAAGTGACTGTTTCACCTTTCTTGTATCTCAGGAAGGCAAACCACAATTCACAAGAAGGGGTGCTCTTTCTATAGTGAACAGTTTATATAACCCCCTGGGGTTTGCTGCGCCCATCATTATGCAGGATAAGGCCCTCATCAGAGAACTATGTACAGAGAACTGTGAATGGGACACTCTATTGCCTGCAGAAAAAGAGGCACAGTGGAAATCTTGGAAAAACTCACTAGTTGACCTTGAGAAGCTACAGAAAGCCCAGAAAGTATCTGGACTCATCCTTACAATCAACCTGTCAAAGGGAGTTGTGTATCTTTGCAGACGCTTCCACACTGGCCATATCTGCTGTTGCATACCTCCGAGCTGTAGACAATGAAGGTCATGTCCATGTCGGTTTCTGCATAGGCAAGTCCAAGTTGGCCCCCTGTCAAGTCCATACTATACCACGCTTGGAGTTATGTGCTGCAGTCCTGGCGGTAGAGCTGGGCAACATGCTTCTTGTCGAGCTTGACATTGAAATCCACAAAGTCAAGTACTACTCTGACAGTCGGATTGTGTTAGGCTACATTAACACATTAACACAAGCCACAGATTTTACGTCTATGTAGCTAACCGTGTAGCTCGCATCAGAAAGTCAACTGACCCCAGCCAATGGCACTCCGTGGGCACTGAAAACAATCCTGCCGACCATGGAACACGGCATGTGCCAGCCTCACTCCTTCACACACAAACTGGTTCACAGGACAGATGCAGACGTTCGCCCCCAGATTTCGACTTTTGCAACAAAAATTTTGACCAGAACGTTAGGCTCACATAGGTTTGAGCACTTCTCTAGTTGGAAACGTCTCACACACGCCATGGCCAGACTCATTCAAAAAGCCAGGGACAGCTCAAAAGCCGAAACAAATGAGTATAAAATGGATGCGCTCACTCAAGCAAAGGTTGTCGTGCAAACTCTTCAAAGCGAGACATTTTAACAGGAAATCAAAAGTTTGAACAAAGGTGAAACTGTGTCAAAACATAGCCCTCTAAAAAACCTCAATGTGGTTCTTGATAAAGATGGATTGATGAGGGTAGGAGGCATGCTACTGCAGAAATTCCCCAAGATCAAGATCATACTTGGAGGAAAAAGGTTGGTGTCAAATGTTATCAACAAGTGCATAACCTGCTCTAGATTTATAGGAAAAGAAGAACAACAAAAAATGATGTAAAGTACTTTGAACCTTGAAGGTGTGACCGTTTACCATTTAAACTTTTTCATATACCTCATTAAGTTGTTTTCAACACAAAACAAAAGGGTTTTTATATATTATTATGTGGTCCTACACATGTCTAGATCTAGATTACACACTTCTTCAACACTTTACCAAGATATGAACGGTGACCAGTGAATCTCCCTGTTTTCAAATGGGCGTGATTGACAGTTGGATTAGCCAATCAGGGACAGACTTTGTCTGTTTGTATTAAAAAAAAATTAAGGAAAAAATATCACAGGGGGCTAAAAAACATGCCGGTTTTCTGCAGAATCAATGAGCCAAGCACTAAAGTCTGCTAATCTGATCCCATAGCCTTTATATAGAGTGGACTCAGTGAGTGTGATGTCACCTATAGCATTCGGCTCCAGTCAAATGAAGCTCATTGAGGCTAGCAGTTACAGGGGTGAATTTGGAGCCGAGTTCCATATTTGAAATTCTGTCCGCGAGTATCATAGCAACCAAAGAGCCAATCCAGAGTGAGGCTGTTGAAGGGAATGCCCCTTCCCGCCCCCACCGCTGGTTTAGCAGGGAGTGGATACGTAACAAACAAACCTGTTGCTAATGCTAGCAGGAGCGACCCCGAGGAAAGAAGGCGCCTGATTTGTCTGCTAGTAATGTTCATATCTTGATTTACAGATACAATAGCGAAATAGAAACCCCAGGATCATGTAGAGCAGGTTAATATGAACATTTTAAGACCAAAATGACGAGCCTGACAGCAGCAGTTACAGTGAGAGGGGCCACAGTTTTTCAATAGAAAGTAAATTGGAGCCAGAGTCGATGGAGCTGGAAGCTCACCCATGCTCAGTTCCTATTTGGAATGCGGTGGCTAGCGGGTTAGCTATGTGCATTTATATATACAGTCTATGTTTAATCCATGCATGTCTTTAGTAGAGTGTCTACAGCCCTATTCATCACATATATTCACTATGTGTGAGGTGTTCTCCTGTAGTGAGGGTCTGGTGCGTATGTTCTCTGGGTTTGTTTTTATAAAGTGGTGAGAGTATGAGGTCCATATTGCTGAACCATCTGCTCAGGCTTTACACAGCTCCTCAGTGAGACGCTGCAAAGCCAAAATGATAAAGACTCCATGTGTCTGTATGAAGTCCACTCATGAGACAGTCAAAGGAAGTGTGTGTGTGTGTGCGTGTGCATGTATGCGTGCGTGTGTGTGTGTGCGTGCATGTATGTGTGCGTGTGTGCGTGCTTGTGTGTGTGTGTGTGTGTGCATGTGTGAGCCCAGAGACACTGAGGGAGCAGGAGAGGAGGGCTGGCATCATGATCAGTGTGTTCTGCAGCTGTACTTAATCAATTTTAATCAAGTTTTTTGTGGCATTACCTATTTTACTGGATTACAAAATTACTCCATTTCTCCTTCATCAAAAACATTTTCATGAATTTACTTTTTGTCAATGTGCTCATAAAAAAGTGGCGACACTTCGAAACGGGTAAAGAGCTCAAGTTAGAGATGGACCAGCAGATCAATATTTGGACTTTTTAGCGTCAGATATTGGCCTGAAATCTCTAGCAGAGGGCGATATTTTGTTTTGATCGATCTGCTGCCTAAAGAATACACATAAAGCTTTATTTGAACACTTAAATACAAAGAGATAACTGCAGAACAAATTACTACAGCTCTCTCATAGGTTTGTGGGAAAAAAACGGCTTATCAAGAATTATTTAAAAATCATCAAAATCAGCCCTACATATCAGCCCAAAAATATCGACAGATCTTATCAGCCATAGTTTTCTCTGGATTCTAAACAATTGGCATCAGCATCAGCCATGAACAAACTCGTATCGGTCCATCTCTAGTTATAGTAAGCAAACCCACAGACTGTATGGACATAGCTAACCTGCTAGCCCCCGTGTTCCAAATAAGAAGTGAGCATGGGCACACTTCCAGTTCCATGGACTCTAGCTCCTATTTACTTTCTATTGAAAAACTGTAGCTCCTCTCTTTGTAACTGTTGCTGTCAGACTCATCATTTTGGTCTTAAAATGTTCGTATTAATCCACTCTACATGATCCTTGTTTTTTTTATTTCACTATTGTGTCCATAAATCAAGATATGAATATTAATAACAGACAAATCAGGCACCTTCTTTCCCCAAGTTCGCTCCTGCTAGCAGTAGCAACAGGTTTGATTGACAGCGTTGCTAAGCCCCCTAATAAACCAGTGGTGTGGATGGGAAAGGGCGTTACCTTCAACAGTTTTGCTCCAGATTGGCTCTTTGGTTGCTATGATACTCGCGGACGGAATTCCAAATATGGAGCCTGGCTCCAAATTGGCCCCTATAACTGCTATCCTCAATGAGCTTCATTTGACTGGAGCCGAACGCTATGGGTGACGTCACACTCATTTAGTCCACTTCTTTATACAGGCTATGAAGCAAACCAAGAAACCAAGAAGCTAAAATGTAATAAAACTTTTAACCAAAGTAAATGTTACAGCTGAACTGGCTTCTGTTCCAAATGAAAAACACCTGCGTTGGTCTGGCTGCTGTTGAGTCCAGACTGGCTGCTGTAGGGTCCAGACTGTCTGCTGTAGGGTCCAGAGGTGCGTGTGCTGATGTATTTTAGGCTTGCGTGGCTCGCTCCCTCCTCCTTCATGTCAGCCTCACGTGATGTGGAGGTCTGCATGACCATATACATATGTTTGGGTGCCTCAGCTCGCCGCCAAAGGCCAAGTACAGGTCAGTACACACAGGCCATATTGTAGCTTACACTCCTGTTAAGGTTACACTGGCAAACTCACTCTGAAAGACCTCAGGATCGCACTGATGGGACAAAAATGAAGCTAAAGAGAGGAGACAGTAACATAAAGAGACATTTCAGAACAGGAAAAAATATGAGTGAGTCAGATCTGATGTATGGGGCGACTGACTGGGTTTGAATGAGCAAATGGCTGGACTTGAACTTAGCGTGCCCTTTCAGTGCCAGTATGTAATTTTTTAGCCAGAAAATGATAAGTAAATAAAATAAAAGCATGTTTTCTAATTTTGGTGGTGTTTATTGGACTGAAAAATATAAAAAAAACATGCTTCATTACTGTGAGCGGGCTTGCATCTCCACAAACCCAACTCTCATTTGGCTTGTTTCCATGGTAATGTTGTTCCTTTGGCTACAATCTTTTACAGTATGGCATAAAACGTATCTGTCTAACCCTAATATTAACCCAAACCCATGGAGAATGTCCAAAGTATCATTTTAACTTAAGTTTCATGCAGAATCATTCACTCAATCATGCAGTTGATATGCCACCTCCAGAAAGTTACACACTGTACCTTTAATTAATAATGTGCAGTATATGCATTCTAAAAATAGACCAGTCACTTCTCAGTCTCACTTTATGTGAGATGACTGAGATTGTTCTGACCAAACCTTCTATTTGTTCAGTTCATTTATTTCATTTAGCTGTTGGCCAGATGTGATCCTCACTGTTTGTTCTATAGACATAGTCATATTTCTGTCTGTCTGGTGCACGCCTCTGTAAGAATGTCATGAGTTACAATCCCTGACCACACAGGGTTTTTAGTGTAGAGTTTGCATGAATACAGTTTTTGCACAGTAGGCCTGCAGATAGGAACAGTAGTCCAGACCAAGAATAGTCTCGCTCCAGACCGGCCTAAGTGGTGTTGTAGGATAAGTTAAAGCTACACTATGTAACTTTTCAAGGAGGGTCTGCCAGCTTCTTCTCCATGAGCTGTTATGGCGTAGAACTTATCCATATTGTATTAATTCAATAACAGGTGTTTATATTGGACCCTGAAAAACATACTTAACTTGACCTGTAACTTGGCCCGGTGGCATCACCTGTTGTCTCCATGTAGACTTTATCAGTCTACATGGAGACAACAAGTCTATGTTTAATGCCATACAGTGGAATGGAAAGCAATGAGCATCTCCATGGAGACAAGGAGGAGGGAGAAGAGCGAGGAGGTGGGAGGAGTAGGAGGGGGGTCGTGGAGGAGGGCTTAGCTCTTGTGTAATAAATGAAGGAATGTCACTGTATAATTGCTTGTGTGTCAGGGTTAGAGGCCCTGCAGAAGGAAACAGATTTTCTCCTGGTTTTTATAGATCAGGCAAGAGGAGGTGCACAGGCAGCTGCTCTGCCCCAGGGCTCTCCCCAGGAACGCAACCCCAGCTCTGTGGACAGCTGCTGGGGCAACGCGGGCACAGGGCACACTCACGATACTCACTTTACATGCCCGGGATGGGTTACTTAAGTAAAAGTACAGATACCAGAGCAAAAAATGCTCAAGTAAAAGTATCACATGAGAAAAAATACTTAAGTAAAAGTAACAGTACCTGTTTAAAAATGTACTTAAAGAGTAAAAGTAAAGGTATTTCCACAGATTTTGAGGTCTTATAAAGATTCAAATGTAGTGATTTTGATAAAGATTTGAGCTGAATTTTGTTCAACAGAAACAACTGAATCTGTTTTTATTTTTATATTTTTGTTTTTCTCAAATTATGAATGTGTTAAAAATAAACCCTTAGCCTTTTCAGCAGGTCTCAGACAATAATAGAAAAATGCTTTTTTTTTTTTTTACTTGAAAATGCATTATCCCTGTGTGGGTCACCTGTCCACAGATGTGACCTATAACTTGGCCTAGTAGAGTACCCTTCTTGTCTCCATAAAGATATGCAAGTTTAATGCCCTACTGTGGAATATTTTGACAACCCTGGGACAATCACAATTATATCATGAGGAGGGTTGTGATATTGCATAAATATCAATATAAAAATGCTTCCTATTCTCTAAACAGGCCCAAACAAGTCTCCTGTGGAATCGTTTTTTACTTTATTACTTAAAAACCTAAAACTAAATGTGTAATACTGTTGCCTTTGTGTTTTTCCCCATCACATTTTATGTTTATATAGTTTATTTTCTTAATAAACATGGTGGCTTACGAGTAAAAAAAAACACTTTGATAAACACTGTGGGCTGAGGTGAGTGACAGACCAGTGAGCCTGTTTGGTTCCTCCATCACTAAAATAAATGAACCAGATCGTCTTGGCTCTCGTTAAGTTTGTGCTGAGATGTGTGGAGCGGAGCAGAGACCAGTAATCCTACACTATCCAAAGAGCTAGCTAGCATTACCAGGATAGCAAAGTTAGCATGTCTGCATTATTTATATGGCTCATCGAGGCTAGCAGTTACAGGGGTGAATTTGGAGCCAAGTTCCATATTTGGAATTCTGACCGCGAGTATCATAGCAACTAAAGAGCCAATCTGAAGCGAGGTTGTTGAAGGTGACGCCCCTTCCTGCAAACACCGCTGGTTTAGTAGGGAGTGGGCGCTTAGCAACACTGTCAATCAAACCTGTTGCTAATGTTAGCGGGAGCAACCTCGGGGAATGAAGGTGTCTGATATGTCTGTTATTAATGTTCATATCTTGATTAATGGACACAATAGTGAAATAAAAAAAAAAAACGGGATCATGTAGAGCGGGTTAATACAAACATTTTAAGACCAAAATGACAAGTCAAATTGGAGCCAGAGTCGATGGAGCCGGAAGCGCGCCCATCACTTCCTACTTGTGGTGGCTAGCAGGTTCCGCCATGTTTGTGGCACTAGTGCAAAACTCTCATAGAGATGAGCCGAAACAATGTTAAAAAGTAAATACATCAGAAAACATTTGAATGAAGTTTTAGTTTTATGAGTGTTTAGCATCTTAAAATCTCCATTGGTTTAACATTAGGCTCCCTGAACATTATGGTGATGTAACGTCACAATCCCGACCACTGTTGAGTGCAGTTGTGATTGGGGACTTCAGGTTCGAAGGTTTTTGTTTGTTAGTTTTTTTGTACATTGTGTGGATATTTTCTTATTGAATAGAACACTTATAGCCACAATGGGGGCTAATCACTTAACCAAGTGGACTGAAATACCAAAATATATTTATAACTGTCAATCAATGAAGTAACCATTTTATCCCAAAGTCTGCTACATGCTAGTCTCCATGGAACTTTCCACAGAATGCCATTTTTATGTATCTATTTTAAATGTATTCACTGTATTCATTACCTTTCTCAAAAACACCAGAAAAAGCATGTATTCTACTACAAGTGGAGATGCCTCTCCACAGATCTGACCAGTAGCTTGGCTTGGAACTTCACACTTAACTAAAAATTTTGGACGTTTTGTTTGGATAGATAGACTGTGGGATGATGGCTCTTGAAACTAACCCTAAATGAGCAGGTTCATGGTTTTGTACTTAATAACACCTACTCTCTCCTGTGTCGTCTCTCCTCATTATAAACATGGATTAAATAGTATAGAACACATATAAATGATTGTTTTAACTGACAACTAAACAAAAAAAGCCTTAATTCACTTGTTCTCACCTCTGTCCAGACGCTAAAGCTAAAACCCGTTGGAGCTGAGGCCGATGCTTAGGTCTTGCTCTGGCGTTTAGAGCTAAACACACCACAGAGATAATAAGTTAGATTTTTTCATCTGTTTGTGAATGAGCCACAGTATTTGCCTGAGAAGCATCAGACCTGCAGATCCACACTGTGTTTAGTGACTCAAATGAAGCTGCCGATGCTCGAGGTGAAAAAGAAAATAAAACTAAACACAAAGACGTCAAAGATCAAACTATTGAAAGTGAAAGTAAGAGGTCTCACTCTGCACGTGCTATAGTGAACTGTAAAGATCCTTAAAAGCACAGACCCTTCACTCTGGCTAGTTTATGAAGCCAATATTTATTTAATAGCTTTTATTAATTAAACTTCCAGGCTTCAACTCATTCTGTTTTAACTAAAAGAAAAGGTAAAGTCTTAATGTTGTTTGATCAAATAAATAACTTTGAATAAATAAAACTATAGCCATTATTGAGATATTATTTCCTTTATTTTTTTCTTTAATAAGTTAATACATGTGTAGTATAGAGTTTATAAGTGTGTAGTATCGAATTGTATATCTGGGTAAAAGTAACTAAGTGATTAAGCTCATGTTTTGGGTGCACGGGGGCTTCTGGTTCACCCAAATCATGTTCTGGTTCACCCAAAACTCTGGGGCCACTGGTGCACCCAGCTCAAATTGTTAGTCTGGAATGCTGTGTTATAATCCATACAGGACAATGGACTCTAACTGAAACAGGGCCATTGTCACATTCTAGAAATGAAAAACAGCCATACATTCATCCAGAGTAGAGTATTTCCATGTTCCCTTTGGGTGAACCAGAGTGGTGAACTGTGAGAGCCTGAAAGCCAGCCTGAACGCTCGTGTTAGCAGTAGTGGGCTGGGAACCGTAAGTTAAAATGACAAAAGCATAGCCACTGCATAGTTATGACCAGAGTGCGAGGAGCTGAAAACGAGTAAATCACTACGCTGCTCTGCGCCGGACTCGTTTATGATCCCAAGTATGTGTGGATGGTTATGGGGAGATTGAAAGGCTGTGAATAGGGGGAGGATGGGGTACTATGGAGTCCGGTGACGGGGCTTACAAGGCTGCAGTGTGCATTCGTTTGACTATGATTTTGTCCTGGGATAATATTTTTGCTCTTAGTCTGCATTAAAATTTAAAAATGATTATTAGAAATAAACAAAAAGTGATGGAAAGAACTAGAGTAGAGCCAAGCTCCCATTGAACACTACAGCTGTAATATGGTAGGTTTGTTTTTAAACACAGAGACACAAATCAGACCAGTTACCAAACCAACAACCAAATGACAAGTCTTCAACCAAATCAAAGCAAAACGCAAAGTGCTTTACAAGTGAAACTCCCTCACACCCTCCACCCATAACCAGGGTTTACATTACACAGACATAGAAATAACATAATATTCTGCAGTAGAGATGGTTACTGGTCAATATTCTCTTTTTTTTTTTTTTTTATGTATCGGCTATTCACCTTAAAGCTCCATCATGGGCTGATGTCAGTCTAAAGGAGTGTTTCCCAAATGGTGGTACCCAGGCTCCTTCAGATGGGAGCATAGACTGTACAAAGAAGTGGACTAAGTGAGTGAGTGTGGGGTCACCCATAGAGTTCGGCCCCAGTCAAATGAAGCTCATCGAGGCTAGAAATTATAGGGGCCAATTTGGAGCCCAATTATATATTTGGAATTTTGACTGTGAGTATCATAGCAACCAAAGAGCCAGAGGCTGCTGAAGGGAACGCCCTTTCTTTCCCGCCCCGCTGTGAGTATCATAGCAACCAAAGAGCCAGAGGCTGCTGAAGGTAACGCCCTTTCTTGCCCGCACTGCTGGTTTGGCAGGGGGTGGGCGCTTAGCAACACTGTCAATCCAACCTGTTGCTAGTGGGAGCGACCCCGGGGAAAGAAGGCGCCTAATTTGTCTGTTACTAATGTTCATATCTTGATTTACGGACACAATAGTGAAATAAAAAACACCGGGATCATGTAGAGCGGATTAATATGAACATTTTAAGACCAAAAATGACGAGCTGACAGCAGTAGTTACAGAGAGAGGGGCCACAGTTTTTCAATAGAAAGTGAATTGGAGCCAGAAGTGCGCCCATGATCACTTTCTATTTGGAACACAGCGACTAGCACGTTAGCTATGTCCATTTATATATACAGTCTATGGGTGGTACTGAGACAAATATTTAGTATGTGGTTTAATTTTATCCATGTTTTTGTTTAGAACTACAGTGTAAATAATCAGGGTTTCAGGGAAATTTTGGAAGACCTTGAAAATAATTGGCCTGTTTTTTTCAAGATAGGGAAAATGCCTGGAAAATGAGAAAAAAGTCAAAT
>KN485893.1:7570-21345 GCA_000787095.1 Periophthalmodon schlosseri
AGGTCATTCTTTTATTTTATTTTTTCTCATTTATTTTATTTGTCATGCCATTACATTTTTGCACCGATTTAAAGAAGACCAATTGTGCTTGTGTCTGCTCTATAGTTATAATCTATAACACCCGTGGATCATTATAATTTGGATTTTATATTGCAATATTGATCTAAAACAACTTAATAAAAGAAACAAGTGCGCTGACTTCCACGTTAGAAAACTGCAGTGCCCAATGAGAGCGGACGTCGGCGTAAACCATCACAACAAAGTGCTGTCCTGTCATGCTGGTGACTAG
Source organism: Periophthalmodon schlosseri (assembly GCA_000787095.1). Lineage (NCBI taxonomy): Eukaryota > Metazoa > Chordata > Actinopteri > Gobiiformes > Gobiidae > Periophthalmodon > Periophthalmodon schlosseri. The sequence goes on from KN485893.1 coordinate 7,860, forward strand.
CATTTTTATTATTTTTTTCACTTGTGCAAAAATGGCTGTGCGACAGTGCCGTATCCCACGTGTATCACCGATTAAGAAAATAAAATTGGAGAAGGTCTTTTAAAATAAACGATTAAAGATTGCTCAAACGTGCAAATCACTCCAATTACAGCTTTGAGTGGGTACATGGTGAGGGGAAACAACAATAACATGGTTAAAAGCTCTGAAAAGTTAATTTTGCAAGTCCGCTTTAAGAAAAAAAACTAAACTAAATATAAGTCCCAACAAATACATGTACATGGAGATAGATCAGACAAGGCGATAACATCTCCATGGAGACAAGAAAGTGACAGAACCACCACCAGAAAAGTTACATAGTACTGCATTAACTCAAGTGAAGTTCTGGCTCAAAAATATGTATTCTTTGTATAGATTACTAATACGATTTTATTTATTTATTTACTTATTTAAGTGGTTCAAGTGGTTCTTTTAAGGTCTGGTTGCAATTCACTTTGTTTTGAAAAAGCATCGCCCCTCTCTCTGTAACTGGTGCTGTCAGACTCATCATTTTAGTCTTTAAATGTTCCTTTGATCCTGGTGTTTTTATTTCATCCCTAAATTAAGATATGAACATACACAACAATAACAGACCAATCTGGTACCTGCTTTCCCCAAGCTCTCTGCCACTAGCGTTAGCAACAGGCTGATTGACAGTCGTTGCTAAGCACTCACCCTGTGCCAAACCGGCAGTGTGAGCAAAGAGGAGCGTGTACCTTTGCTCCTGATAGGCTCGGATTTCCAAATATGGTCCTTGGTTGCAGATCAGCCGCTATAACCACCCCAGTGAGCTTCATTTGGTCGCAACTGAACGCTATGAGTGATGTCAGAATCACCTTTGTCCACGTTAGTATACAGTGGTCTGGACTATGACTTTAATGCAATGCCCAAATGTAAATACTAGGTTAATATTCATACATATACACTGTAAAAAATCTCATTTTTATTTCTGGCAGATTCTGCATTTGTTCTATCTTCAAATTCTCACAAGGCACAAGGTAATTCTTGCATTTACATATTGTGTTGTGTAATAACTTAAATATTGACACATTTTCAAAACATTTTTTTCTCTTCATAGTTTCCTACAGAACCGGTGCTGTTGTCCTTTCTGTGCTGGCTCTTCTTGTTACTTAAAGGTCCGATATTACATAAAATGGACTCTTGTGAGCATTAAGCCATGTTATAATGTTGTTGCGCCTCAAAAACATACCCAGAGTTGTGTTTTGTTTCATTCACTAAATCTCCAAAACTCAAAATGCTCTGTTCCACCTTGTCATGAAGTGATTGGAAGTGAGTTTTCAAGTTTTCAACAGCTACCTTTTACGTTTTGTTCAAAAGAGATTGGCAATTCCAAGGCTGAAATTATCCAAATGATTCTAATGAAGGTGTATGGAGTTTAAAAACACAGTGGAGCACATCCAGTATCACCACTTAATGACATCACAAGTTGGAGCAGAGTGTTTTCTGTTTGAGAGAAGAATATGCAGGGTTTGTGTGTTAAACATGTGTGAATGAAACAAAACATGACAGGTGTGTTTGTATGAGGAAACAACATTAGAACAGATCAGAAAACAGCATAATACAGGCCCTTTAATAAAGTCCCAGTGGTAAAATGTTTAGTATATGGGTTATGTTGTATGTTACATTATTGAACAAACATTGCATAATTGTAGACCTAATATGATGATTTTTATGATAATATAATATGATTTTTATGATTATATAACATGCTCTTAATTTATTCACAATTAAAAATGTAAAAATGCATAAAAGTTCATGTTTACAGTTTGTTTATTGTTTGTAAAAGTCTTGACGGGGCAGGTCAAACGTCTTTTTGCAGATGTTATGGTGTGCCAGATGCCTTCTCATCCTCCTACTGTATATTCCTGTGTGTCAGACTGATGTGGGGGCAGGTCAAACGACTTTCTGCAGATGTTATGGTGTGTCAGATGTCCTTCCAGCAGGAGAATGGACCTTGTCACTAATAGAAATGATCAGGGAAACATTTGTGAATTTGACTTTGGGAGATTTGAAAATACCAGAAAATGAAACAGAAGTCAGTTTTGCATGTTTTTTGCTTGATTTGGGGAATTGAACCCAAGACTTTCTCCTGTCCCCAGTGCAGCCATCTTGTCTTGTTCCATCTGAGCTGTATCAGATTTATGGCAGCGTCTGAGGAGCAGTGGAGCGTAGCACAAAGATAATGGGAAACAGGAACATTATTAACCTCCCACCCCACCACACAACACTGAGGCTGCCAAAAACCTGGGCCAGACCTGGTTTATGCCCAGACTAAAGCTGGACTAAAGCGGGACTAAAGCCAGACTGGACCAGGATTCAGTATAAGTCCAGAATAGAAAACCAACATTATAAATAAGGTTGTAACTCCATAACATGAAAGACAGTGTTCCAAAAACCTGGTCTAGACCTGGTTTAAGCCTGAACTAGAGCTGGACTAAAGCCCGACTAAACCAGGACTAATTCTGAGTAAGGCCAGAATTTAAAACCCAAATCATCTTTTACCTTCACAACATAAAAATGAGAGTACCCAAAATTTGGTCTGACCCAAAATAGAAAAACAAAATTATAAATTAGGTTTTAACTCCATAACATGAAAGACTGTTCCCAAAACCTGGTCTAGACCTGGTTCAGTCCTGGACTAAAGTTGGACTAGACCAGGACTAATTCTAAATAAGTCCAGAATTCAAAACCAAAATAATCAGGTTTGTGGGGTGGAAGTCGTCGTGCCAGGCTAGGCTTTAGCTCTACAACATAAAAGAGAGTACCCAAAACCTGGTTTAGACCTGGTTTAGTCCAGGACTAAAGCCAGTGTACAAGTGTCTTGCTCAAGGATCTGATTTCTACCAGTGTTGATGCGGGAGTGGGATTTGAACCACCAACCTTTGGGTCAGAGAACAAACACTCCATCAGCTGAGCTACTGCCACTCCAAAGGCCTTAATGAAAGATGGTTTATACCCAGACTAAAACTGGACTGAGACCGAACTTGGTTTGAACCTGGACTAAAGATGGACTGAACCTGGACTAAGCCTGGGTCAAACCTGATTTAGACCTACAAACTTGGGCCTGGACTAAACCCACCTAAATGTGAGATGGACTACACCAGGACTAGACCCAGACTAAACCAGGACTAGACTGGGACTAGGCCCAATTTAGATAGAAACTAAAACTGAGTTACGAGATATAACTGAGTATAACCGATATACGAGTTGTAAACACATTTCAGACCAAAAAAACATGATTCCATTTTATTTTAAATTTTATTTAAACACATTCTTTTTATTCTGCATAGATAAGAAATTATATGACATATAATACATTCGGTTCCTTTGAGGTGATTCAAAACATTCAGAGATAACAATAAATAAATGAGTTTTTAAATTGCAAAATTACATTCTAAGAGCTCTTGTTTTCAGGCTGCAGCAGTGACTGTGTAAAGCTTTAGAATGAGGTTCAAACGGTTCAACTAATATTTACTAATTATTCATTTAAATAAGTGCATAAGAAGAGCGTTATTGTTGCTGAGACATTAAAGATTACGCAAAATGGACTCTTGTGAGCTTTAAGCCATGTTATGTTGTTACCTCCTCAAAAACATACCCGGAGTTGTGTTTTGTTTCATTCACACAGGTTTGAGTAATCCTGCGTTACTGGGCTGTCTGCATCTCCAAAGCTCAAAATGCTCTGTTCCACCTTGTGATGTAATGAAGCGGTAGTTTTCAAAGTAACAGCTCCTTTTACCTTTAGTTCAGTAGAGATTGGTAATTCCAGGTCTGAAATTATCCAAATGTATCTAGTGAAGGCATACTGAGTTTAAAATCACAGAGGAGCACAACATGACATCACAAGGTGGAACAGTGTTTTCTGTTTGAGAGAAGTTTAAATATGCAGGGTTTGTGTGTTAAACATGTGTGAATGAAACAAAACACAACTCCAGGTCTGTTTGTGATGAGGAAACAACAATAGAACAGAGATCAGAAAACAGTGTAATATGGCCCTTTAATAGAAAAACAAAAACACTGGACTGAAAAGTAAAAGTATTTTTGATTATTGTCTGAGACCTGCTGAAAACGCTGAGGGTTTATTTTTAACACGTTCATAATTTGAGCAACAAAAATATACAAATAAAACCAGCTAGAAATAAACTACTGATTCCATTGTTTTTGCTGAACAAAATGCAAAACTCTTTATCAAAATGTATACATCTGAAGCTTTAACAGATCTCAAAATCCACGTGAAAGACTTTTAATTGTTACTCTTTAAGTACATTTTACTGACTCCAGCAGTAACATGGTGTGGAGCTAGCCAGTTTTTAAAGTTAGTCAAAATTCAAACATTTGGTTATTGCAAAGATGATAACATGTTAAAGGGACATGATTCTTTTTTTGTTCCATTCACACGTTTCAGTAATCCTGCATATTTAGCTTTTCTTTCTCCAGAGCTCAAAACACTCTGTTCCACCTTGTGACATCATCAGGTGGTTCTCCAGGAATCGTTCCTCTATGTTTTTAAAGTCCATACGTTTTCACCAAACTCATGCTGATTATTTCAGCGCTCATTGTATTCACTATTTTTAATCTGAATGAAACTGCTTGTCTCCTCAGTGCACTAGCAGCTGGCATTTTATATTCACAAACATAAGGCCTCAAAAAACTTTGCATGATTTTAAAGATGCACTATGTAACTTTTGTGGTGGAGAGTCTGCCATCTGCTTGTCTGCATAGAGATGTTATTGCTTTGCCTGATAGGTTCCACAGTATGGCTTTTGACTTATTTATCTCCATGGAGACAACCACCATCCGTTACAGGTCAAGGCAAGGCAAAGCAATTGATACTTTGCAGCTAATGTCAATGATGCTAACTGGAGGCACTGCTCTGTCTGAAGCTCTGTTACTCAAGGTAGACTTAAATCTGAGCTTTATTTTAACACCTGACAAGAACTGACTTAGTTGGAACTACAACAGATGAGCTGATTTGTGCTGTTAAACAATTCCCTCATGCATAAAATTAGTCACAAGCTAACTAGCATTAGCCAACACTTTTTCAGTTAGTCACTCTCACCTTTTTGTTGAAAATCAAACCAGGACCATGAACGCTCGGATTGATCACAGGCTCCAGAAAATGTGTTGTTTAAATCCATTTCGTATTTTCTCAGACAATCTTAAAACTTGTGCTAATGTGTGCGTTGTGTCATCTTGGTAACTGCTGAACATTCCACCATAGACATACATGAAGTACACCCCCAGTGTGATTTCATTGTAAAGTATCTATAACATTATTTTCATAAGACCACCAAAGTTACTCAGTGCAGCTTTAAGTTAAACAATATGAAACTTTTGAGGAGTATCAGCACATTTGGTTTGCTTGTGTACATTGCATGTCGATGTATTTTTGCCTTGCCGTTTTTGCATTTTGTCTCATGACTGTTTGTCACACGTACTCCTGCAGACTGTAACTGTCTTTCACCTCCTTTTGCTCCGGTTGCGACTTCAATTCCTTTGCATTTTCCTGATTTTCCACATGTTCCTGAATCCTTACCACCTTCGGACAGTCTGTCTGTTTTTTCAGTTGTCACTCTCACCTTTTTGTTGAAAATCAAACCAGGACCATGAACGCTCGGATTGATCACAGGCTCCAGAAAATGTGTTGTTTAAATCCATTTCGTATTTTCTCAGACAATCTTAAAACTTGTGCTAATGTGTGCGTTGTGTCATCTTGGTAACTGCTGAACATTCCACCATAGACATACATGAAGTACACCCCCAGTGTGATTTCATTGTAAAGTATCTATAACATTATTTTCATAAGACCACCAAAGTTACTCAGTGCAGCTTTAAGTTAAACAATATGAAACTTTTGAGGAGTATCAGCACATTTGGTTTGCTTGTGTACATTGCATGTCGATGTATTTTTGCCTTGCCGTTTTTGCATTTTGTCTCATGACTGTTTGTCACACGTACTCCTGCAGACTGTAACTGTCTTTCACCTCCTTTTGCTCCGGTTGCGACTTCAATTCCTTTGCATTTTCCTGATTTTCCACATGTTCCTGAATCCTTACCACCTTCGGACAGTCTGTCTGTGTTCCTCGAATACTCCGTTGTTCGATTTTCCTTTCACCGCTTGGATGATTTGATGTATTCTTCGGACATGACAAGCAAAATACCACTCCTGACGCTAACAGGAAGCCTGCAGACACAAAGGTTAAGCAGAGAGCGCCCCCTGGCTGATACTTGCTGCTTTCAGGAACATCTGTGGTTAAGAACGCTGTTATAATTTCATTCGTGTACCAAGATGCAGGCACTAGACACAAAATGGAGGACAAAACGAAACAACCGCCCGCTGCAATTGCTGTATGAGCTTTGGCACGACGACTTCCACCCCACTGTGTACATTTTAGTCCCAAAGATGCTAAACAAATCCCGAATCCGGTGATAAGACTGGACAAAACCATGGCAATCCGGGTCACCTGGAGATATGGAGGAAGGCTTAGCATGCTAGTCTTCATGGTGCAGCTAAAGACTCCGGAGCTATAGAAGTTGCAGTCCATCCACAGACCTTGCATGTGAGATATTGGGGTCATGAGGCTCGTCCACCCCGTCAATGACACTTTCCAGTTTGGTAACACGGTCGCCACGGTGACGCCCACCAAGCCCAGCAAGGCCAGGACGAAGGCAAGGATCTGGACTGCGGTGGAGAGCATGGTCCAGGAAGGAGAGATGGGGTGAGAGGGCGGGGTTAAGACCTGTCAATCAGAGAAGAGAAAAAAATAGACTATTAGACTACATCAAAACGGCAATTAAACCCAAAAGCAAATCTGGACTAGATCAGGACCAGACCAGGACTAAACCAGGACTAGAACAGGATCAAACCAAGACTACATCAGGGCTAAGCTTGACTCAAACCAGGACCAAATAATGTCCTAAGAATAATGCAGCAAACTTATTCTTATTCTAAATTAGACCATACCATAGGTCCTCAAAACGGAACTGGGACTGAATAATGCTGATTTCTAACCAGCTTTAGCCCTGGTTTAGTCCTTGTTTAGTTCTGATTTAGTCCTGGTTTAGCCTTGGTTTAGTCCTAGTTCAGAACTGGTTTAGTCCTGGTTTAGTCCTGGTTTAGTTCTGGTGTAGTCCTGGTTTGGTCCCTACTTTAGTCCTGGTTGAGCTCTGGTTTAGACTTGATTTAGTCCTGGTTTAGTCTTATTTCATTATTTTGTTTTTATTTTTTTGTCCACCCATCCATTTTCTTCCAGTTATCCGGAGCTGGGTTGTGGGGGCAGCAGTCTAAGCAGGGACTCCCAGACTTCTCGCACCCCAGACACTTCCTCCAGCTTCTCTGGTGGGAGTATTTTCTATATCATGTGCATTAATCCTCCATCCATCCATCCATCCATTTTCTTTCGCTTATCCGGGGCCGGGTCGCGGGGGCAGCCGTCTAATCAGGGACTTCCAGACTTCCCTCACCCCAGACACGTCCCCCAGCTCCTCCGGTGGGCCCCTAAGGCGTTCCCAGGCCAGCCGAGAGACATAGTCCCTCCAGCGTGTCCTGGGTCTTCCCAGGGGGCTCCTTCTGGTGGGACATGCCCGGAACACATCCCTAGGTAGGCCTCCAGGAGGCATCCTGAACAGATGCCCGAGCCACCTCAGCTGGTTCCTCTCAACGTGGAGGAGCAGCGGCTCTACTCCGAGCTCCTCCTGTGTGACCGAGCTCCTCACCCTATCTCTAAGGGAGCGCCCATTCACCCTGCAGAGGAAACTCATTTTGACCGCTTGTATCCGCGATCTTGTCCTTTTGGTCATTACCCAAAGCTCTTGATCATAGATGAGGGTAGGAACGTAGGTTGACCGGTAAATCGAGAGCTTTGCCTTTTGACTCAGCACCTTCTTCACCACAACAGTCCGATACAGCAACCGCATCACTGCAGACGCTGCACCGATCCGCCTGTCAATCTTACGCTCCATCCTTCCCTCACTTGTGAACAAGACCCCGAGATACTTGAACTCTTCCACTTGAGGCAAGGACTCACCACCCACCCAGAGAGGGCAAACCACCTTTTGCTGGTCGAGAACCTTGGATTCTCATCCAGGCCGCTTCACACTCAGCTGCAAACTGCCCCAGTGCCTGCTGCAGGCCCTGGCTTGATGAAGCCATCAGGACAACATCATCTGCAAACAGCAGAGATGCAATCCTGTGGTCCCCAAACTGGAGCCCCTCTGGCCCCTGGCTGCGCCTAGGAATTCTGTCCTTAAAAACAATGAACAGAACCAGTGACAAAGGGCAGCCATGACAGAGTCCAACATGCACTGGGAACAGGTCTGACTTACTGCTGGACAGCCCTTAGCAAAGGGCCCCGGACCCCATACTCCCGAAGCACCCCCCAAAGGACACCACGAGTGATACGATTGAATGCCTTCTCCAGATCCACAAAGCACATGTGTACTGGTTGAGCCCTCGACCCCTGATGGAGAGTATAGAGCTGGTCCAGTGTTCCGCGACCTGAACAGCTGCCTCAGGAGTCCCACAAGCCAACAAGGCTCGATAGGACTCCTTCTTCAGCCTGATGGGGTTTGGGGGTTGCTGCCGCGACGAGCACTGCAGACCTTACGACTACAGTTATGAGCGGCCGTATCGACAATAGCGGTGGAGAACATGGCTCACTCAGAATCCATGTCCCTAGCCTCTCCTGAGATCTGGGAGAAACTCTCCCAGAAGTGCGAGTTGAAGACCCCACCAACAGAGGGCTTTGCCAGATGTTCCCAACAGACCCTCACAATACGCTTGGGCCTGCCAGGTCTGTCTGGCTTATTCCTCTGTAAGTGGATCCAACTCACCACCTGGTGGTGATCAACCCTCTCCTCGCCCGAGTGTCCAAGACACGCGGCCGGAGGTCAGATGACACGACAACAAAGTTGATCCTCGACCTCTGACCTAGGGTGTCCTGGTGCCATGTGCACTGATGGACACCCTTGTGCTCGAACATGGTGTTCGTTATGGACAAACTGTGACTAGCACAGAAGTCCAATAACAGAACACTGCACGGGTTCAGATCAGGGAGGCCATTCTTCTCGTTCACCCCTCTCCCGGTGTGACTGTCGTTGCCCACGTGGTCGTTGAAGTCCCTCAGTGGAACAACGGAGTGCCCGGTCAGTGCACTGTCTAGTACCCCTCCCAGGGACTCCAAGAAGGCCAGTTACTCTGGACTGCTGTTCGACCCGTAGGCCCACACAACAGTGAGAGACCTGTCTCCGACCTGAAGTCACAGGGACATGACCCTCTTGTTCACCGAAGTGAACTCCAAAACGTGGCGGCTGAGCTGTGGGGCAATAAGCAAGCCCACACCAGCTTGCCGCCTCTCCCCGCAGGCAACGCCAGAGAAATGGAGAGTCCCTCTCAAGGAGTTGGGTTCCAGAGCCCAAGCTCTGTGTGGAGGTGAGGTCGACTATATCTAGCCGGTAAAGTTCAAACCTCCCGCCAAGCTCAGGTTCCTTCCCCCCCAGCGAGGTGACATTCCATGTCCCCAGAGCCAGTCTCTGTGTCTGGAGATCCGGTCGTTGAAGCCCCGCCTTCGACTGCCGCCCAGATCTCTGCACCGGTCCCTCACGGATCCTCTCGCAGGTGGTGGGTCCACTGGATGCCCCACTTTGCTCCTTTGGGCTTTGGAGAAAGGCCGAGCACCTACCCCAAGACTGGCTCCAGGGTGGGGCCATTCGGGTGCTCAAACCACTCCACCACGTTAAGGCAGCGGTCGTTTTTTGGGGGGGGGGGGTTTGCTCTAGTATCTGTATTTTTACTTAAGTAACAGAATTGAGTACTTCTTCCAGTACTTCTACTTACTCGTGCCTAACCCATCTTTCTGCTTTGTCCTAGTGTGGACCCAGTTTGGTCCCAGTTTAGTACTGGTTGTTTGTTCCTGGTTTGGTCCTTTGTCTAAACCTGGTTTAGTTCTAGTTTAGCCCAATGTGCTGAACAGACATAGACACTATTTTAAATGAACTGAAGTTATGAATTACTAACTTTATAGTCCTGTGTTATTAATTTTAAGTATAATTGCGTTAGATTTTGTTCCTTATGAAAAGCAAAATTATCTAAACAAAAATCTGTTAAAATATCTTGGAAGAACTAAAAAATTATAGGTCAGTTTTACGTAAATAAAAATCATGTTTTGTTACGTCAACAAAATTATCATTTCAAGTGGCAATACTGAATCAGAACGGAAATTACTTAAAGGTCTTATATTACACAAAATGGACTCCTGTGAGCTTTAAGCCATGTTATATTGCTATTTTCTGATCTTTTATGATGTTGTTTCCTCATCAAAAACATACCTGGAGTTGTGCTTTGTTTCATTCACACGTTTGAGTAACACTTTATTATTAGTCTGTCTACATCTCCAAAGCGCAAAATGCTCTGTTCCACCTTGTGATGTCACTTAGTGTTAAGTTAAGTTAACAGATTGGCAGTTCCAGGTCTGAAATCATCCAGTGAAGGTGAATGGAGTTTAAAAACACATTGTAGTACTTCTGTATTGCCACATGACATCACAAGGTGGAACAGAGTGTTTTCAGTTTGAGAGAAAAACTCAGCCTAAATATGCAGGGTTTGTGTGTTAAACATGTGTGAATGAAACAAAACACAACTCCAGGTCTGTTTGTGATGAGGAAACAACATTAGAACAGATCAGAAAATAGCCTAATATGGGCCCTTTAATATACGCTTAAGATGGCTCAAAATTTAAACAAACATTTCAGAAATTACTCAAATCAAGATTAGTATTTTTAATTAATTCTACTCCTATTTTTAATTTTCCTATTTTCATTTTTGCAGTGTGGGTGTCAATAGAAATTTTAGCATGTCATAAATATATCGAGCATCACACTGTTAGATTCTGCAGAACACTTATCGAAATCATGTAAAATGAAAAATCCTCACGTTAGCCTCCTTTTGTCATCGCTCTGTCTCGTCCTCGTCTCTTGGATCCAATCTGCGTCATAGTAAATTCATTCATGATTTGACCCATAGATTTGCATCGTACTGTTAGTCCATTGTGTTTGAGGAAAGCTCTGATTTTGACGATCCGCTGAAGGTCAGTGAATGAGCCGCAGCCTTATCTGATGACCGTGAACGCACCACAGTCCAAAAATGAACAAAAAGACAGAAAAATATTGTAATTTACAGAAAAAATATGAGTTTGAACAGAAAATCCAGGTGAAATTTGAGGATTGTTGTTGCAAAAATGTCTAGATTTCGAAAAAACCGGGAGAAGACGAGGGTTCTGGTTTATCGAGTCCTGAGCAGCACTGCAGATGTTTGCAGTCAACCGCGAGAAAGAAATATGAACACGGTTTAGTCCTGGTTTAGTCCTGCTTTAGCCGTGATTATAGTCCTGGTTTAGCCGTGATTATAGTCCTGGTTTAGTCCTACTTTAGTGCGGGTTTGGATTTGATTTTAGCCCTGGTTTATTCTGGCAGTAGTTCTGCTTTAGTTCTGCTTTAGTCCTGGTTTAGTCCATCTCTCGTCCTGGTTTTGTTATGGTTTGGATTGGATTTTTGTCCTGGTTTAGTCCTAAATTAAAATACCTGTGATTTTGTCCTGGTTTAGTCCTGACGTAATCCTGATATGGTCCTGATTTAATTCTTGGTTTGGATCTGGTAACATCAAGCTTTAGCCCTGCTGCTTTAGTCCTGGTGTAGTCCTGGTGTAGTCCTGGTTTAGTCCTGGTTCAGTCCAGGTCTAGTCCAGCTATATACCTGGTTCAGTCCTGGTTTAGTCCAGGTCTAGGCTCACTGCAGTCCTGGTTAAGTCTTGGTTCAGCCCTGGTTCAGTCTTGGTTCAGTCCTGCTTTAGTCCTGGTTCAGTCTTGGTTCAGTCCTGCTTTAGTCCTGTTTAGTCCAGTTCTTGAGATTCCAATGATATGAATAAAATATTTTTGTTCTGATAAATAAATCATATTTTTGCTTTTAGGTCTTGGTTTTGCTGCAGAGCTTTTCGTTGGACCATCACACATGTCAAAACTCAAACTCAAAATGTAATTCCAGTTTGGTAAAGTCCTGGCTTCAGTTCCTATGGAGAAGAGAGAGATGATTTAGCACATTTGAGTCATTATAACAATATAAAACAGAACAACAGGACAATTGGTTAAATATCCTCTTACATTTTGAAATTGCAAGAAAATAGTACACAAAAATCCAGTGTTTTTTTCCTCTTTGTGTGAGTCCAATTTGAGTTTTAAAAATATAGAATTTTCAGTCCCGTTTCCTTTTAAAAAACTGCACAAATGTATTAAAGGTTCATAAGGTTTTGGGTGCATTCTTGGTCTTTTTTGTCGTCTTTTGTGGGGTTTGTTGGAGAGACGTGTTTTTAAATCGAATGTTAAATGAGAGGATGGACGTCTGCTCTGGCCCGCCCCGATAACGAAAAGAAACACCCCCTTTTTCTATTTGTTCTGATTCACGGGGGGGGGAGAGATGGGGAGAGAGAGGGAGAGAAGAGAGAGAAAGGGAGAGGGGGGGTCTAGATGAGCGGGAGAGGAGGGGGATAAGAGGAGAAAGGGGGAGCCAGGGAGAGAAAAAGGAGAGATGAAGAGAGCTGGAACAAAGAGATAAAGAGAGGAGAAAGAGAGAGAGAGTGAAAAAAGAGAGGCAGAGTGAGAGGGGAAAAGGGGGGAATATGAATGCACCATATAATTTTTGAATTTTTAGTTATCTGAACATGTATTTTGGATTGTTAAAGCTTATTTTAAGTCTCATATCACATTTTGATTCATATTGTGCAAAAGGCTGTTTCCATTGTCTCTTTCTACAGCAAATAACACAGATTAACACAGATTTTTAGACTATAAAAATAAGGCACCATGATCAGAAAGAAATGACATGATTTTGAGAATGATTTTGAGCTCCAAAAATCTGATCATAAACTGATTTTGAGTGTGCATGGAACTGCAGCCACTGTCGGAATAAGTATTGTATTTATCTGGGATGTGATCATTTCTATTTATTTCTGTGTGTGTATGTGTGTGTGTGTGTGTGTGTGTGTGTGTGTGTGTGTGTGTGTGTGTATATGTGTATATGTGCGTGTGTGTGTATGTGTGTGTATGTGCGTGTGTGTCGTTTGTGTGTCTGTGTGTGTCTGTGTGTGTGTATGTCTGTGTGTGTGTCTGTATGTGTATGTGTGTGTGTGAGTGCGTGTGTGTGGGTGCGTGTGGGCACATGTGTGTGTGCATGCGTGCATGTGTGCATGTGTGTGTGTGTGTATGTATGTGTGTGTGTGTGTGTGCATGCGTGCACCTGTGTGTGTGTGTGTGTGCATGTGTGCACGTGTGTGTGTGTGTGTGTGTGTACGTGTAAACAGGGGTAAGGGTGCACTGCAGGATTCCCATGCAGATATATTTTAAACAATATATGGAGGCAGAGGTAGAAAGGAAAGGAAGAA
>JACM01031439.1:0-23389 GCA_000787095.1 Periophthalmodon schlosseri
ACAACAGACCCCTTTGTCCCCCCCTATTAACTCCCCAGCGGTTAAGTAGCTTTTTACTGCACATTCTGGTGATACAGGATAAATGTTATTATTGTTTATCGTCCCATCCCTAGTTTCAAAATGGTGGTCTAAAACATGGCATGCCCAAGGAAAGGTCCTCAAGAGCATGTGTCCTTTAATGTCATACTAAAGACCCTCTTGATATGTATTGCCTTTCTCAACCTGATGTTGTCACTGAAAACGGTATCTTTCTCAACCTGACGTTGCAAAGCGAATCAGAGCTTATACCAGCTTCTTTTCTTTCCCATATTTTCCCCCATTCTCTCCAACTGAAAGTCATCCCCCATCTCCAGACTCATCATCTTGTAACTTCAGAGTTTGTTGTTTGTTTTTTATTCTTTTTCTCAAAAACTCTACATGTTGTGCACTCAAACTCTGATGTCTAAAAACCTTTGCCCTGGGATGCAGTCCTCAGCTGGCAGGTACACACACACTTGGCTAGACTAGTTTTTCCTATAGGGCCAATCCAATAAATACTGAACTGAAGGGACAAGGACCTCTTGTACAAATAGAATTGAATCCATATCTATAACACCAGGCCTGCCAAAATAACAAATTTTGAAGTGCAATATACTCGGGAAGAAAATATAGGTCTGCAAAAAATCTCTTCTTTGTGTACAATTTTGTTGATGAACATGTGCTCCAATACAAATGAAACACTTAATGAGTCGTAGAAGGCAAGGCAAGTTTATCTGCATAGCACAATTCGTACACAAAGTAATTCAAAGTGCTTTACAGAATAAGAAAGACATTAAAATCACAATACAAACAAATCAAAGCATAAATAATCACAAATAATCATCATAAAATTAACATTGAAAGAAAAGAGTGCAGATTAAAAGCCTTTCAGTCATATGCACAGCTAAACAGAACCGTCTGGAGCCTGGATTTAAACATTGTCAAAGGCCTGTCTCACATCTTCAGAAAGACTGTTCCAGGTTTTAGCTGCATAAAACTGAAACGCTGATTCTCCATGTTTAGTCCTGACTCTGGGCACCAGCAGGAGGCCGGTCCCTGAGGCCCTCAGAGTGCGAGATTGTTCATATGGCACTAACATGTTATAGAAGGTACTGATTCAACCCTCTGCAGCTCAGATCTTCAGAAAAAGTACAAAATATAATTAAAAGTTCCCCACTAGTACAAAGAAAAAGTACCCATGATAAATATTGACCCCACCAAAGAATAATCAAATAAAAGAATAAAAAAAGAATAAAAGCAACGATAAGTTGATATAGTATTTACTGTCTTGAATGTAATTGCACTGTATTAACTTTCTATTAACAATCTTCCTCTCTCCCTCCCTCTCTTTGTGTGCTGTATCTGGACCTGTTCTACCCATCACCTCGACTTCATCTTCACATTTCAGGTAGGTTATTCATTTATTTACTTTTTTGTCAAAATGTGTTTTAACTTGGCACGGATGAGCTTTGGGTTAATACACAGCTGATGGAAGTGACTAGTGACTGGTAAAAGGGACTATACCAGATTTTTTCTCTATGTATTTAAGCAAAATTAGTCTTGCCCCATATATTGTATAAGCAGCTCTTGATATCAAAATAAGTCTGTTACTGTTTACTGTCAGCTTCTAATTAGAAAGCTTTTTACAGTTATAATTTGTTGTTAGCTTTACTATGATGGCAAAACTCTGCTCTGGCCTCTGAAAGATGTGAAAAGCACTTATAAACTCATCACAGTGAATACTTGGGATGCTCAGAAAGCATAAGGTAAGTGAGGTATAAACTGGGACCACTGCAGACCATTTCAAACGAACTGGGTCTGTTTTTCAAGTTTCTCAAACAGTAAAAATCAGGTACAGTGCCTTTACGTTTGTTCAAGATCACAGCTTTTTTATCAATAACACTACCTGAACTGAGAGAAATATCTTGTTTTGGTTCGGTCTAAAAGCATATTTCCCCTCGAGTGTTTTTCATAGTCCAATTAATCTGAGTTAACCATAATGTGACAACAGGAAATCACACTGGCTTCTATTCCAGTCTGTGCCTTCACTAGATTTCTGTGCCCACCCCTCGCAGAGAACACCATATGCCCAGACATGGTGTGATAAACCAGAGTTAATGATTCTTCTCCCTTAAAACCTATTTTGAATGTTGCACGCCTTAGCTACTATTATTCATAAGTGACATTTCGTATCTTGTAATGTACATGCGTAAAAAAATGTCCTCCAGCAGGTCTTGTTGTTATTTGATTTCAGTATAACAGATAGTATGTGTCTTCTGTCTCTCCTACTTCCTCCTGAATCGAATCAATAAGCTTCGAAAAACTGTATTTATGGAGCTTTAACGCAATGATGAGATGAAGTGTCTAGATCAACAATATATCAGGAAAAAACTGCTGTTAGGCTCTGCTCTAAATCCAACACTTTTGAAAATCAATACAGAAGCATTAGAGGCTTTCACTGTTATTGGGCTGCACATAGCTGTTTGTTGATTTAGGAAACACTAATGAAATATTAATCACCGCTCAGTAGGCCGTGTGTAGGTTGTGTTCTTTTTTTAAAAGAGGGACGCTTACTAGTATCAGACGTATCATCCAAGTTAGATTATCCAAATTAGTGTAGTTTTGTTAAGAAAAAAATGGTCCTTATTATGTTGGTGTGTCTGCGTGTTGATACAAGGTTCTTTGTACTAATTAGGGAGCTATATTGTTTAGAATGGATCATCTGGTAAACTTAAGGTTGCATAATTAAAATAAATAAATAAATAAATTAAAAAAAAAAAATCTAATTTCTAATGTATTACTGTGTCCCCCTCTGATAGACCAGCTTCAGTAGAGTTCCCTTTCAAAAACATTCATAAAGAACTGCACTGAAAAAAAATCATGTATCTTCTATCATGGTTTTATATATTTATGTCAAATTGCGGCGCAGGAGCATGGGTGACAGAATCTTAAAGCGAACCGTAAGGAGGATGTGGATGACATCTAAAACCTCCTCAGGCCTGTTTTTGATGAGGGAACAACGTTATAACATGATGGAAAGCTCCAAAAAGTCGATTTATCATAATCTTTAAAGAATAGCTATAGTGCTTGTGTCTCTATATAGTTAAAATGATCATCGGGTGTCAAATGATGTTATAATTCGCACATTTTAAATCACAATATTAAGCTAAAATGACTTAATAAAAGAAACAAATCCGCTGACTTGCTTAATGGGAGCTGACGTTGCTGTAAACGTCATCACAACAAAGACCCGTGGAGCTGTCGGCCCGTCCTATGGATAGCTGCAGATAAGTGCCGATTTAATTTTTTTTTCGTTGTACTAAAATGAATACACAACGCTGCCAAATCCTGCACATATCACTCATTAAGAAGATAAAACCGAAGAACAGTACAGAGCAGTGGGCGTATGCCGGTGGCAGTGAAAATGGGGGTTAATTGGCAATAAACATGTAGGAATCACTCCAAAAACAACTCTGAGAGGGTAAATGAGAAAGAGAAACAACTATAACATGATTAAAAGCTTTAAATCATTAGAGGCAATAGCACGTTATGGCCTTCTTTACCTTAAATCTTTACTTGTATTGTTATGGATCTCTTTAACCCAACCTTTATAATACCATCTGTTGTTATGCACTGGTGTATCTCTTGTTTGTTGTGTCCAGCGGCCTCCTGCCACTTGGACTAGACTAAACTGTTACGACTGTTTTGATGGTATAAATACACTGTACGTATGTTCATTTGTCAGCTGAGGGCGAGACGACACTATTAAGGACAACAGCTCTTTGACAATTGTGCACAATTGATTCAATAAACCAGACTCTTTGGTTCAAGACAACTTCTCTGTTGATTTTATATTTTTAAGGTTTTTACTATTAGAAATTCCACAACACACATTTTCAGAAAGCAAATGGCAAAACAACACCCTGGTATCCCCACTGAGCTTAATTAGATTTTTCTCATTAGTATGTAAGTCATTTTGAGCGGTGCATGAGATGTACAGACTTGACTCACTGATGCTGGCTAAAATCTGCAAGTTGCTAAGTCCAAATATTGACATCGACAGACATGTTTGAATGAGATGAATCCAAACCCGCTGCACTTCATCTGGGCTCAGCTGTTACATATAAACTCATAGTGTTGGAGATGTGAGAGACTAAATGAATTAAATTTTCAGTTCTGTGATAGAGAAGATGGGGGATAAGGAAAGATATTTCTTGTCTGTGAGGGGGAATTAGAGATGTCTGAAGATGACAGAAGATAAACTCAGAGGATCCGGGCTCATGTGCAAAAAGAGATTTAGTAAGTAGACTTTGATTCAGCCGGATATATTCATTGACAATCACCAAACGCTTCCACTATTTCTAAATGGAAATTAATTAAGTGATTTATTCGGGGATTAGCATTTGTTTACAAAGGGAATAATAAATTACGTCTGAGAAAAAGTGTTCAACAGCTGTTTCTTAGTTACAGCTCGGATGAATAATGGTCTCGTCAGGCAGGTGTTTAAGTAGCTGCTTCCTGGGGATTGGAGGAAAGAGAGAGGGAAGGGGGGAAGGGGGGGTGCAAGAGGGAAGAGAGAAAGAGGGGGAGAGAGAGAGAAAATAGGGGGAGAGAGAGAAAGGGAGAGAGAAAGAGAAAAAGATAGAGAGGAAAAGTTAGAGCAAAAAGAGAGAAAAAAGATAGTGAGAGAGAGAAAAAGATGGCGAGAGAGTGAAAGATGTAGGGGGGAGAGAGAAAATAAAGGGAGAGAGAAAGAGAAAAAAGAGAGAGAAAAAGTTAGAGAAAAAAGAGAGAGAAAAAATATAGCGAAGGAGAGAGAAAAAGATGGAGAGAGAGTGAAAGATGGAGAGGGAGAGAGAGAGAGAAAGATGAAGAGGGGGAGAGAGAAAAAGATGGAGAGGGAGAGAGAAAAAGATGGAGAGTGAGAGAGATGGATAAAGATGGAGAGGGAGAGAGAAAAAGATGGAGAGGGGGAGAGAGAGACAAAAAGATGGAGAGGGAGAGAGAGACAAAAAGACAGAGAGCGAGGATCCTATCAGACAGATGGGGGTAGAGAGACAGCTTATTCTCTGTCCCCCCTTCCCCCCCTTCCCCCTCTTCCTCTGTGTGTCAGACTGCGAGACCTTGTGGATCAGACCTCAGTTTTGTGGAAATGAAAAACACCTGTGAAGCTTTTGGATTTTGAGAATTCTGATGATAATAGGACAGCACCATTAATCAAAATTACAATTTGAACTATTGCAGTTATCAGAGGTCAGAGGCTACAAGTTTTTAGGTAATTGCAGGCCCTCTCCAAATAACTACTTATAATGGTGTTTTTGTGGTAAACACATACCAGCCCTGAGCTTTAGACTGTGAGGTTAGACCGAGGTAAGACTGTGAGTTTGGCCACACAGTGGTGCTTTAATTCAATTCAGTTATATTATATTTATATAGCACATTTAAATACAACTGAAGATGCCCAAAGTGTTTCACATAAAAAGTCAACAAAAAACAAATATACAGATAATACGATACATAGGCAAAGAACAATAAAACTCCATAATATCCTGTCTAGCTAGTATTAAATGCCAGGGAGAAGAGGTGGGTTTTCAGTCTATTCTTAAACTGCGTTAAGACTTAGTGGCTCTGACAAGAAGATCCTGGGTTTGACTTCTATGCAGCACAGGCCCCGTCTGTGTGGAGTTATTAGTTACTGTGTATTATTTCAAAGTGTATACACATATGGTCATTCAGTCAATTACACTGTAAAATTGTTTCCTGTCTGGGAGGATTATAAGATTCAACCTAATCCCAAACAGCCTAACCATAACAAGCCACCATGTGTTCAGTATCGTACCTCACAAGCCCACACAAATATCAAGGTAAAAACAAACCTTTTGTCTTTTAAAAAAGAACACACAAAGTTATCTAAAAGAAGACTTAATGAACCTCACAAATTACATTCTGGACTTCTCCTACGCAGTTTTTAAGACCATAAACCCTCACCATCATCTGTGGTCAAATGTGTTCACAACAACAGCTGGCAACAAGAAGAAAGAGTTGAAATGAATAAGAAAGAGATTGGCATAGTCATGTTCCAATGGTTTAAATACCTGCAATTTAAGTAATTGTCAGGTGTACTTTGAGTACAAACATATTTAAATTCTTGGAGTCTGGGTATCCTTCCTGTGGTGCTATCTGTGTAATCCCCCAGTCGTCCAGGTCTGCTCCATAGCAAAAGAAAAATATAAAATTTGTCAACTGGACAAAAAGTTGTAGGAGTGAAGACGTTTCGCTGCTCATCCAAGCGGCTTCTTCAGTTCTGGTCAAATTGCTGGTGGACACTGCCTTGTATCTATCTGAAGGGAGGAGCTAACTACACTGAAACTAACACACCTGTTGTTTACAGTTTCTGTTTGTAGGCCAGGTCTATTGTACTACTCTAAGTGTGCACTGTGCCTGAGTCCTCCTTAGCATAGTCATTCAAGCCCTGTGATATTGTGGATTCTCCTCCTTTTGTTTAATATATGCATGAGAAAGTATTCGTGTGACTCCCGATATTTAGTTAGATCATAGTTAGTGTGACATGGGCATTTTCAGAGACACTGTAACACTATCGACCAAAAAAGCCGCCTTGTTATTTTGCATATGTTTCATTGTCATGATACCTGCTGTACACACCTCTTCACCGGAGCACACACTTCCTGGTCTGGAGCCATTGGCTGCTGGTACTATATGACCTGGGTTTAAGTCTTGTGGTTTAGTCCTACATCTAGTGGCAAAAATACAATTCTGGTCCATAACAAAAATAAAATATATGTAATTATGAGCACATTTATTATGAGGCATTTTATGCATTGAATAAATACTGCCACAAGTGTGTTTAATTCACCTTAAATAGCTTTATGTATTGAAGGGAATTGTGTATATATCAAAATTTTTCTTCAGTATTACACAATGCCCAAAGTTGTCTCATTGTATCACAGGCTATGCTCTTTGCATTTTTTTTATTTCAAAATTAAAATGTCCCAAAGAAAACATATCTAATGAACACTCTTGCAAAATTGTTCTTTATTCCTTATCACTTTTTAAAAAATTCAGTTTAGATGTTTAGAAGGAAAAAAGCTGTGAAGTCTATTACGGCTAATGAAGTCAGTATCCTCGTGTTTAATCATCTGATCTTGCTTCAGCTAATTCAGATTTAAATAATACCTCTGTTTTGCTGCCAATTTGCTAATAGCTTTGTATTTCATTTCACACTGCTGTTTGATTTTGCAGTGATAAAACAGGTTTTATTTTGTTGGAAGGCCACGAACAGTCTCTCCCTAAATCCTGAGTGTTCTGACAGTAGAGCGATGGTGCAAACTGTACCGTGACAGCCGTGATGCACATTGAAATTAATGAGTTGAGTTCTGGTTGTCCACTAATATCACATTGATCGTATTCAGATCCACCGGCTTTGCATCTTTTCATAAACTTTTTTGACAGCCTTATTTGAGATATGAGCCAACACTTGAATCTGACCTATTAAAGGTTCAATATGTAACTTTTCTCCATGGAGATGCTTTGCCTGAAATGTTCCACAGTATCACATTAGACATTTATTCAAGTGCAGGTGTTTTACTGTGAAAAAAAAAAATACATTGAAATCCATTGGCTCTGTGACATCGCCCGCTATGTTTAATGCCATACTGTGAAACTTTCCTAACGAAGCAGTTTAACATCTCCATGGAGACAAGACATGGAGTCAGCACCAGATAAGTTACACATTTAAGCGCACACAGAATTAATAATAGTGAGTGGATGAATATTAAAGTGACACTATATCATTGCACAGGATTTTCAAGCCGGGGACTAACTATATAAAACATTGTCTCTATGTTAGTCCGAGTAGCTCCTTCATCCCCTGGTCTCCCTGTTTGACCACGGGGTTTGTAAAATAAAGCTGGACTAGATAAGCAGACGCAGTTATTTATATGGTAATTCTGCAACCAAAGACATCAGGCATTAGGACTGGCAGAGTTAAGGAGAATGAAATGAGATATTTTCTGTGTGGGTGGCTGGCCTCTTATATAAGTTTTTGTAAATGGTTATTCCCATTTGACCTTGTGGTGAAATTTCTTGTAACCAAAAAGTTTTGGTTACTTACAAAGGCAGCATATATTTGTTGACGTGGTTCCTTCTAGTGTAAGATTATGTAGTAGGGATGGATAAGGAGATGTGCACAAAATCTTTCTATACCAAGGACGCCTCCAACTCACTTACCCTTGTTATATGGCATGTGTCATGAGGTTATAATACTCCCTACAGTGGAAGCATGGGTCAGACTTGAATGGACAATACTACCACACTGTGTTGAGTGAGTCTCCATGTCTCATAATGATGGTAAATCAACTTCCAGTGTTGGACGTGATTTCATTTTTTTCATCATGATCTATAAAGTGGACTTCTAAAGGCTGGTTTTCTGGGTCCTGGATGTTGTTTACCTCTTGTGTAACAGGCACAGCCATTTTCTCATTCTGTCAGCTCTGCATTGTGGTAGTCTAACAAAAGAACATAGGATCAGCCCGAAGCCCAAAGTAAAGCGTGGATTTAACAGAAAATCCTTTTTCAGAGACAGACAGAGCGACGAGCAGTGAAGGCACTCAACAGGTCACATGAGCTCCGCTTAAAGTTTGGAAGAAACTTTTCCGGTAGTTCTGGAGAAAACTGTCTGTGTCTGTACTAAAACATCCTTTCTGTTGGTGTAAAGGCGACCACTTGTCTTGTTTTCGGTTGTCCTGAACAGCCATTTTGGCCCTGCCCCCTATTAAGAGAATGTCCCACTTTTTCGTTGATACCACATGAATTGTATAAACAATGACATTTACAAAGAAAACATGATAATATAGTAATTCCCCGCAAGAAACCAAGACTCTTTGGATGTTCTGGCTTTCAGGATTGGAATGTTGGCACCTATTCTAATCTACCATATTAAACAACTTCACGTTCCTCTTTTTCTATAATCTGAGGTGGTCACTGTAGTTAGCATTGGTTTGAAAATGTGCTCATCAAGAGTGTTCAAATTCACTGCCTACAAACATCAGTTTTGTTGAATGGGATTTCAGGAATGCTGCATTTTACATTAACGTTGCATCATTCTGTCACATGCTTGTATCCATAGAGATGTTATTGCTTCACCTGGGATGTTTCCATGTGTACGAATCTATCTAATGAATTTGATTACAGATGTTTTGATTGCTTAAAAGTACCAACGTGAAAAACATGTATTCTTACTGTGAGCGGTCTTGCCTCTCCACGGATTTGGACCTGTAACTTTGTGGCGTCACCTGCTCATCTCCGTGGAGATTAATTTAGTACATTTAATGCCATACTGTGGAGTTTTGCACTGTTGCTCTGCCCTAACTGTACATCTTGCTTATATTCCGGCATTTCTGTTTTGAATCTTTATTTGCCTTATATTTGCATGCCTTATTTTTTTATTTATCATCGCTTATATTTACTATTATTTTATGTTGAATACTGCCGAAGCAAGTTCCTAGTTTGTGAATTCTGTTCACTGATTCTGATTGGGAACACTTTAGTCGGAGAAAAGCCTGTTTTCTTATTTTCTGTTTCTGTGAATGTTGAGAACTGTTGAGAAGGGCCTTATCTAATTTTCGAGCTTCTGTTCCAAACTTGATGGGCATTTGACAATTACGAACTCATTTGCAAATTTCTTCGCATTTGGATAGACATTGTTTGGTCCCATTACCTCACTGGTTTTCTGTACGTTATTTAATGATGCATAGTTTTTAGTGCAGAAGTTCAACCTACACACTTTTCAGGGAAGCTCTCTGGGGACTTGTGCTTTATATATTACTGTTGCATTTGGGAAATTAATACTGAAAGAAGGCAGCAGTCATAAATCATAGTCTCAGCAGCGGAGTAGCACAGATGATCATGTTCCCTGTGTGATAGAGCCAAAGGAGGACCACAGTCTGTGTCTTTGCACTGCAGGAGGAGCTGAGGGCTTAGGCAAATACGTTCTCCCTGTGTACACCTGCAAACAGCCTCCAACAGGGAACCAATTACCTCACTTCAAATAGTTTTAATATATGAGGACAGATTTGACAAAACGGAAGACATTTCATTCTTAGTCTTGGATGCAAGCGATAAACTCATTCTGAGGCAGTGTAGTCAGTGTGATCCTGATCAGTATCAAAACTTATACAATATGATTAGTTAGGCACATTTTGAAATCTAAAAGAGGAGATGTCATATTTAGGGACTGTTGTTGTCTAAACACACCACAGTTGAGGAATAGAGCTGTCACGATAACACATTTTAAAGTACAAAAAAATATCAAGATACAAGATAATATTGAAACTGCTTTTACCACTGACACAAAAACCGCAAAGCAGGATGATACCAGTAAACCTTTTTTGCCAAGTGGAAAAAATGGAGGCAGCAATGAATGGATAGTACAATTAAACAGTTTAATAGTTAGTTTTAGTATCTATAATATGTCATAGATGTTAATTATTGAACCAACTACAGTTCAAATGTTATCATATAGGCTTAATATTACAAAAAATAATACAAAATGCTCTACTAGTGCAAAAAAAGGTACACGTGATGATTATTGAGCCTGAAAAAAATTGCTAAAGTTATTATCGTGACAGCCTAGGTGAGAATGAGATCAGTGTGTTTTTATTGCTGGTCTGTGATAATGCAGTAGTCTCAATAGTAACGTAATAACAACCCAATTAATTTTTTTTTTTCATATTACTGTGATGTAGCCACTGCTTTGGCTAATTCAATCCCATTTCAGCTTTTAAATGCAACATATAAAAGCTCTATAAATCTCCTCCGTTGATCATCAGAGGTCAGCACAGTAAATCAGTTGTAGAGCGATGTGCCAGTCGCAGGGTAGTCATTTATGCTGGATGCCCTTCCTTTTACAACCAGCCATGGACGTATTGTGCCTTGTCAGTGTGGTTGAAGTGTCTTGGGACAAGGTTATGGACAAGGTTTGAACTGCCTGTCCGTTTGGAGGACGCACACAGAATAAGTAAGTTAGATTTGAATGAGGACATTGATTGTATCATATTCTTTCCGTCTGCGGGTCAGTGCTGAAAGTTTAATTGGGCAGTGCTGTCCTCACAACAGCCTCTGTGTCTGCACATGCTTTGCCCTGACATAAAAGTGTGCAGAAGGGATACAAAGTGGATTTTGATGTTCATGTCAAAAGCCGTGTGAATTCAGTTTAATCTCTGCATGTTTTTCTGTGTAGCGACCCTCTCTCTCTCTGATTCTTCCGTCCCTCTTGGGTTTGCAGATGCAGTTTTAATGGAGACTCCAGTGTATGATTCATCCACACTCGTCCTCTGTGTGGAGTAATTGGTCCCATAGAAATGGGAAAATCTTAATCTTAAATAAATCATGAATTGTCACGATCCACAAGTTGTTTTCTTCGGTCCGGTCCATGGTGTAAATCTCACAGTTAACATGTCTAGCCATGGCTAATTGGAAACACAAGATAAAAATGAAACAGTGAAATCCCACAACAGTATGATATTTTTAGTAGTGGAAACCTATGAGATCACCCTCTCACTAACACGTTTGACTTCTCCCATGTCCATCAATATGATGGTAACGAGTTCTTCAAACTTTCTTTATTGGTGTTTCTCTAACCTCTTGCAATTCCAGGTCATTTTGGTGAAATTGCCTTTGTTTTGATCTCTCCAAATTAAAATGGTAACCATTATTAAACCCTCAGTAGTATATACACAAGTGTTGTGTCTTTGTAATGGTAACACCCAATAGTTTTACCCACAGGTGTCAGAATCACTGTAAGTTTGTCTGGTAAGCATTTATACACTTTGGAACACTCATAAAAAATTATTTTTCTCATCCTCGCCTAATTTTTTTTGTTAAAATGAAGGTTTAGAAAGCTGCAGCAGGTAGCTGGGGACTAAAATACACTATATCTCAACTGAAAATATTGTTGACCTCTCACATTTCAAATTTAAAGACAATATCTATAAAAATTACATTTTTACACTCATTTTATTATTAGTAAATCCAGGCGTTTTATGGAGGGACTTTTGATGTATCCAAATTTATCCAAACCTCTCCAAACCAAATGTTTGGAAAAAATGCAATAACTTTTGAATGCTTCAACCCACAGACATCAATGATGGCTCTACTGAAAGCTCACACTTACAGCTTATCTGCACACCTAGCTGCTCTATTACCTATGTACATTTATATAGCACATCAAAACACAATAAAAAATTTATATATTTATATAAAATATAGTCAAAACAAGTGGTGTGGGTCAAAATAAATATATATTTACAAATTCCACAGACTGCAAACAGTAAACAAACACATACTTCAAAATGTAAACAAACACACACTGCAAACTGAAAACACACTGTACATGATTATTAGTGTCAATGGCACAGTGCCAAAACGGCTCCAGACAAGTGTAGTCCACCGTGCTTATAAGTTGGGGTCCAGGAGTATGTATAGGACACAAAGGGGAAGGGGGTAGGTGTGATATCAGCAGCCTCGGGACCATTCCAACTTCCCTCTGAAGGTGAAGACTGTCTTGCACCACGGCCCCTTCCTCTGCCTCTGCCGTCCCCTGCCTCTTTTTGCTGTGTCTCTGTCCAAGGAATCTTTGAGGAGGAAGGACCTGGTTCAGGTTCAGCTGCAGGCACTGAAGTCAGTCTAAAATGAAAACAACAAAAACATATTGTAGTAATATAAATTATTTATGAACAGTAAATGCTACTGTACAGATCTATTGTACAGTACTTGTTGAAACTTGCTTGCATCTCCACATGCCTGGCTCTTATTTGGCCTGGAGTAGGGCCTCCTCCTGCTTGTTTCCATGGAAATATTGTTCCTTTGGCTATAATCTTACATTTTATGCTATACAGTGGATCTATCTCCATGGAGAATGTTTGGAGTATGGGTTTAACTTTCTATTTCCATGGAATCATGCTAGTGATGTACTACCTCCAGAAAGTTACATACTGTACCTTTGTCCTATCTTGGATTGCGTTGAAGCTGAGTTCTGTTGACAGCCCGATTACTGAAGATGCTGTCCATTGAGAGCAGTGCATCAAGTCCGACAAAAGGGCAGTGTATGCATGTTTTAATAGCACACCAGTTTGCATGGGCATGTAAAGATATGCGTCCTGGGAGGTTAAGGTATTTTTAATAGCCTGACTCAGATGACAGTGTAGTGTCATGAATAATGTATGAACGCTCACAGTGAGTGACTGACAAGCACAAATAATACTGAGGCTGATACATCTGTGAATCAGATCTGACAAGAGCTCAAAACTGTTCCCAATAATGAGATTTGGATCACTCTGGAGCACTATGCAACTTTTCCGGTAGGGTATGGCATTTTACTCCTCTATCTTGCATTTATACAATTACTTACTGTGAGCGGGGTCCCTCTCCACAGATGTGACTTGTGACTTGGCCTGATGGCGTCACCTGCTCATTTCAGTGGAGATACGTTTAATGCTGTGAAACCAGACAGAGCAATTACATCTCCATGGAGACGAGCAAGTTGCATACATCATCACCAGAAAATGTACATAGTGCACCTTTTAATACAAGCCAGAGACTGTAGAAAGAAGTGGACACAAGGGAGTGTGACGTCAGCCATAGCGTTTGGCTCCAGTCAAATGAAGCTCATCGAGGTTAGCAGTTATAGGGGAGAATGTGGAGCCAAGTTGCATATTAGGAAGTCTGACAGCGAGTATTGTATTAATGTTCATATCTTGATTTACGGACACAATAGCGAAATAAAAAATACCAGGATCATGTAAAGCAGGTCAATACGAACATTTTAAGACCAAAATGACGAGCCTGACAGCAGCAGTTACAGAGAGAGGGACAACAGTTTTCCAGTGTAAAGCGAATTGGAGTCGATGGAGCCGGAAGCGCGTCCATGCTCACTTCATATTTGGAACGCGGCGGCTACCAGGTTAGCTTTGTTCATTTATATGTACAGTCTATGATACAAATAGATTAATTATACTTAAAAAATATAGAGTTTTGAGTCACCTGGATTAGGATTTGACAAAAGCAATGTGTGATGTACTCAGGAGGTACATTTAGTGTGAAACAATAGACTGTATTTTATATAAAGTTAAGTTGTTGTTAGTAAAATTCAATTCTGTTAACTGGACAAAAAGTTAAGGTTGTTATACTTTGTCATTCACATGGAGATTGCTATTAGTACAACTCGATACCCATATGCCCTTGTTAGCAAGAGTAATTTGTAAATCTCAAAAATGTCTTTACATCAACACGAGAGAGATATTAGAAACATTTTTCACAAGATTTATTTCAGTCTGAATTGATCTCTGTTCTCTAAACAGCTCCCGTCTGCTCACACTTAGATAGATTTACTTAGTCCCATTACGCTGCTATTCTACAAACAGGGATTGGCTGCTGTCAGTGAATGTCTTGTATCATCTGTATCCTATGAACAAGTCTAAGGAGTCCACTGTGGTGAAGGCTGTTATTATAATATCTGAGCACTGCATCCAATCGCATTTTATCATCCTGTATCAGCCCAGTTGAGTGGGTTCCAATACAGGCTTATGGAGACCAGGGCTGGAGCTGCTGCAGTGAAGATAAGACTCATGTTGATCAGGTCAGGATCTGAAGCACAGGGAGCTTCTCAGAGGTGCACAGGAAATCTAATTTGTCCAAGCCAATCAAAACGACATGTGTTTGGTTTGTAACCTCACTGCAGCACTTCCACTTGCCTAAATATTGGGGTGCCGTTTGTGTTACGGACCTTTTATACATAAAATTAGTAATGTATTTGACAGAAGTTTGTTTTTTCTGTGGTCCTGATTTATTACATGGCTCATATATTATCTTTCTGGAGATTCAGCAGTTCGCTATCTGAAACGGCTTGGAGTAAAACGGCTCCAGCACCAACTTGACTGGCGTCGACGTGTATTCTGAAAGGCTCGTCCATTTTTGGAGCGGCAAGAACAGGCGCAGCACACAACAGCGACTTAACATTTTTTAACTCACTCTGACAAGCTGTGGACCGCTCGAATCGTGCATTGCTTTTTAACAAGTTTGTGAGCGGAGCAACTACGGTGGAGAAGTTGGGACAAAAAAAATGCAAATTAGCTCCTTTTTGGTTGTTGGAGGTGTCCTGCAAAACATTTTGGAAACTAAAATAACTGCTAAGGACTAAAATCTAAATGAGGCATGATGCATTAGCTAAAGATCAACTAAGCGACAGAATCCAAACACCGCAAACTGCTCTGATTTCCCAGCAGCCTCGGGGCCTCAGTGTGGTATTGTTTTATCAACAAACAGACAAGAGATTTGGGATTTAGTTTGCGAAGATCCAAAAAGCTCTTAAAGACTTGCAGAATAGTTTGGCTTCATAATTCAAATTACTGGCATTTGATACTAAACTTCCTCCTCAGAACCCTACCTCAGAAATATTATACTGAAGATTACACTGAAGATTGCACTGATGGATAAAAGAGCATGGGAAATCTTTGCTTTGGATTTTATGTTGGCCTTTCATAGACTTGCATCACATCTGGCTAATGTATGGAGTAACACCTTGAAATACTAAAGATAGAATAGGAATGACAACACAACTTTGTTCATATCAAAAGACCTGAATGTCCCATCACTGCAGGGATTTTACTCTTAAATCTTGAATGATGATGAAAATATCAGGAAACTTGAAAGTCTTGTGTGTGCGATTTTACAAAATGCACCATAATCCTCTTACAAAAAAGTATCTATTCTGGACTAAGGTCTAAGGTAGTCCAGGAACCAAAAAGACTACAGCTTTTTTTTTTTTTTTTTTTTTTTACTTGTAACACTATACGCCCAGATATCAACTTTAAATGTAGTTTATAAGGGAAATATAACTGTTTAATGCTTGAATGTTAATAATGGGTAGGGAGTTCCAGAGGGTGGGAGCAGCAGCGGAGAAGGCCCTGTCCCCCCAGGTCTTCTGCTTAGTCCTGATCGGGGGAGACAGGAGGTTGGCATCAGCTGATCGGAGAGCACGGGTGGGTGTGTGGTGGTGAAGGAGCTCAGAGAGGTACGTGGGGGCCAGGTTATGGAGGGACTGGTACACAATGGTGAGAAGCTTGAATTGGACGCACTGAGGAATGGGGAGCCAGTGGAGACCTCTGAGGACAGGGGTGATGTGTTGTTTTTGTGGATGTTGATTAGATGGTTTATTGAAGATATCTGGATCAGTGCAATGCCAGTGATGCGTTTCTGCCTCTGTATTTTCCTTCCTTCATAGTTGGATCTGGACAGAGTCATTTCCTGTCTGCCTCGGACGAAAAATAACTCTAACAACAGTATTTTCATGTAGAGAAAATTGCTGCAAAAATTATGTATCGCCGTTCTGAACCATTACTTTGTGATTTTACCTCAAAGTCTAAACCTGGATATGTTCAGTTATTTGTTCAATATTGTTGCTTTGGTACATGTGCTTGAGTATGAAGCAGGGTGACACTGTTGACTAGTGGGGATTTATCACGTTTTACTGTACCTTTTATGGCATCAAAGACAATACAAAGTGAGATAGTCTGTTTGTCCACATAGCGGTATATATCTAAACTAAATTTGACTCATTCTGTAGTAGCATTGGAGCGACCTGTCAAAGGCATTGGGTGAGCGCAATACAGTGCTACACAGAGACAATGTCACGTTCAAGTTGGAGCTAGTGGGTGACCTCATTGTTTAGGGAGACAGGGAAGAGCCCCCCCCGCAGATACAGAAAGGACATCAACACTACACACGAATACTCCACCTAGTATCTGTATCTTATGAGGACTGCATGCTAACATTAGGCAGAATGTGTTACAAGTTACAAGCGAAACTGTCTTTTAAGAATGAACTTTCTGCACTGGCTGCTAACAGAGCTTTTAACGTGGTATTTTCTAGCATATAAAACAAAACTTGCTTTGTTTCCAAAACTTTTAGCTGACGCCAGACCATCCCATTGCATTTAAAACTCTGACAGTTGCAAAAACTTGCAGCCATTCCTATTCCATAACTTATGCAGTTTTTTGCTGACTGTGAATATATTTGCAAAAAACTGCAATATTTAGAGCTGAACTGTCTCATACTGCGAAGTCCATTGACTTCCATTACCCACTACATTATACTTTCTCATGGACCATTGGGCTGTAATAACCAGAGCTGGAGGCATCAGACCAATGTCCTGGTCAGACATACAGGGCTGAAAATAGTCTCTAATATTCTAACCCTGTTCTCACAGAAACCATATAATGGTGGTTTCATCTAGACTGTGCCAATATCACACACGGGGGCAAGAGCCAGTTTTTCAATTGATCACATGATAATCTCATAACTGTATAGAATAAATGAATCCTAATACACTGAGACAGTATTGAATGCAGTACCTAAGTATGTAACTATGATGTATTGAAGCTATTGAAGCATTGAAGCTAGTCTGTAAACTAGGACAAATCCTACTTATACATCCTCTGAATTCTACGTGAGACTGTTACTCTTGAAATATTTGTCATACAACTTACTAATTACGGCCAACAATATTCATGATTACGAATAAATAAATAACAACTCTACCTATCAGGGTTGCCTTGACAACCATAGGTGACACATAGAGACACTCCACCCACATTACTCCACACAGGTAGAAGCACAGTGGTTTTAAATGTGCAGGTCAGAGAGAGAGCCTTTACTGTGGATTTATGATGGTCCATATTTAGTCCCGTTCCTCTCTCTGGAGACAAAATGATGGATGAATCCAACACAGCTACATCACACATATCACCTGAGCTGTTTCCTCAAAGAATTGGTACCTGAGCTTATATAATTAATAATATGGCATGAGGGAATATAATGTATTGAGTAACACAACAAGACAAACAACATGGCATAGCTTTACCATTTATCACTGTTTAACTATTGTAATATGAATCTCAAGTACTGTATAGTTTCATTGGTCATGTAGAAAACCATTACCGTCCAAATCATTTCATAGGCATTGAAAATATAACTATTGATTTTATGCGTTACACGATTCCAACATGTCACAGGAAATATACAACCTACAATTTCACTGTAGTGGGCACCAGGAAAATGTCTCCAAATCCTTAACTTTTATGTCATTTTAAAATATGAAATTGGACCCTGTCTGGCTTTTTCACCACCACAGGGCACAGAGTGATTGGTTTGTTTACAACTCTTTATTTGCTGTAATTTACCCTCTGATTTCTGAATGTCTACGTAATGGCAGTTGTGATTTTGGGAAAGAGAGTAATGCTAATTTCATCAGCAGTGTTGGATCTCTAGACAATCAAATCAAATAGCTTAAATTTGCCGGCTCCACTGATGCTTGCGGTTTTCATTGCAGGGTACTGTTTTGTTCTGTGCTTATTTCAGCCTTATGAATATTTTAGACATCAGCAGATAGTTTGCAGTAGAGTATATCATTACTGTTATTATATTACCCACTGTTATCTAAAATGAAAGCTTCAAATTGTTTCCAGTACTGTTCCTACATTTTCATTGGGTATAAATGTATTGCTTCAATAAATGTATCCAGAGATTTTATATTGTGTGATTATATTAAATGTGTATAAGCATATTTTTTCTGTCACCATGCCACTGTACAATGAACTTTGGTGTACCCCACTAGCACTGATCTATACATACACTTCAGAACAGTAAATGCAGTGAACATAAATGGTTCTGAATGTGTGAAAAAAAGCTTTGACAGTTATTGGTAGTGGGGCAGAAGGACCAATCAGACCACTTTGGAGTGATGTACTTAAAATTCACTGTAAATATTTACCAGAACCTGATCAGCTATATACATGCCATATGTGTACTATATTTTGTGAGTATCAATTATAATGGCCTTTTCTATCTACCCAGTGTAACTTTGAGTCTCAGTTCTTATTCAGCAGAGTGTTTCTTTTTTCGACTGAAAATACCTTCTAACAAAAGGATTAACCTAACTCGCCTCTGTAACATCACAACAACTTTGGGGTTTGTATCTTGTGTCTCTGTAGATCAGTGGGTCTCAAAAAGTGGTAACATTTAAGTAGTGGCTTATCCTGGTTTAGACCTTGACATCATTTAGTCCACTTTTATACATATTTCAGTCCTGTTTAAAGGAAGCGTATGTCCTCAAGATGCAGATGATGACGGGGCATCTGAGGTTCTATTGTGACTGTTGTTCTTTTTTCTGCCAGAGCACAGGCCTCATACCTTACCCAGTTTGTAGAGTGGAGCATGGAAGTATAGCATATAGTATATGTCCATAGACCCACCTTTGGTCTCATGTGACTACTAAACTTATTACCTGAGAAGACTTTATTACACAGGTTGTTTGCACACTTTATTATTGCTTCTGTGCCTGGTTGTTTTTTTAATATGATGTTTTGAGAGGCGTTTACCTTCAGAGGAATGGAGCCTATTTGTTTGTGATGGTGGGTTTCTCTAAGGGCCGAGTGTTTCTATTGTCGTAATAATATTATGTTAGGAAATAGAAAATTGCCTGTGTCATCCATAGAGTGAGTAATTGGCAATAACACAATGCAGCTTTGAAAATAAGTGGTTAAATAGATTTTGTAACCAACAAAAATAAGACATTTTGATGTGGTAATCAGTTCTGCCCTTAGTAGGGTATGGTTTGTGATGGTGTGAATTCTTGCTTGGAGTCTAAGGTTTACATCTTTTTCCCCATTGAGACCTTTGTTTTTGATGTGCCAGACTAAACCTCTATTTGATATAATATTGTATAATAAATTCTATAGTATGGACTCTTTACTTTTGAGACCTACCCTGATCTATCCTGTAAGAAAAGCCCACACCTGAGCAGAACATGATTTTTATCTATAATGGCGTTGGCTACCATCTCAGGTGTTATTCCATTTTGCTCTGTACCGATGAGAATGACTGGGACCCATTTTATAAAAGAAAACCTGACTATATTGGTTTTCTCTTTTGGAATCGGCTCTAGTGCTGGCTGCTGTGTTCTTTGTTGGAAGTGTGGGAGTCCATTATAGTTCTTTTGTGTCTATGATACTGAATGTAATGCAACAGTTTGGCAGAAGTGTGGTGCATACCTCTGCCACCACTTCAGGATAATTTGCCCAATTTAGGACCCGATTTGTTTCTCCCCGACTTCTGGTATGCGTGACACGATTTAGGACCTAGTATGTGATTTTTAAGCAGCAGAGGGGCAGACGGAGTGATAGACACAGAGGCGCAAGACACAAACTCAGGAAATGGCAAAAATAATTTAAAGACGACTTTATTAGTCACCTCTCGAGAAGTTGTTAAACTGCAGCATTCTCATCCATGTTACCCATTAGAATGTGCCCTCCGCAAGTAATAACACCCAGTCCACAAAACAGCGCTATTATCCAGTTTGAAGCATTGTTTAAAAAGTAAAAAGGTGAGAGTAGTTCCTCACGTGTGTCTGTTTACATCCACACAGCGAGGATCGGAGTGAAGCTGCTGCAGGTTAGTGATAGTGGCTCTACTTCCTATGTAGTTTATCACCAGCCTTCTGTGCATTGAAAGCATTTCTCTGAACTACTGCACCACATGAACACTTTAGAGTCTCAAAGCGATTCGTTTATTCTAGACAGGACACGACAGTTGACTTGAGGTGTGCTCACAACTTTTAGCTTGTGCTGTGCGGTAAAAAACTACCTCAGTCAAAAGTCATAGGAACAATAGACCCTCCACCAGAGTTACATAGTGCACTTTTGTTACATCCTAAGAACTTGTTCTCAAACCTCTCTAAACTTCTTTTACATCCTATTCCATTGGACAAGTCCAATGTAACTGCCCCGTGTCCTGTGTGTAATGTCTTGTTTCATGTAGCTGCAGGCGGTTGAGTCTCTGGAGTTAATTTGGTCCCCGGTGCAGCCCTGGCAGTGGGAGCTCAGCCCAGTGCAGATCACAGCCTCTGTTTTGTTGAAGGGGCCGATAATTACATGAGAAAAGACCCACACAGAGAGGCACTACTGCAGCTGGACTGTCTGGACACATTAAGCAACCTGTTAGTTGAGTTCTGAAAGCACATTGGGTATTTATAGTGTTTTATTTAACTTTCAATGCCCAGATCTTACTTTTTCATATGTTGCCCTATGTGTTCAAGTGTATTTTTAGCTAACTAAAACACTATTTCCTTAAGTGGTATGATATTGGTGGGACTTACTGTTGCATTTTGAGTGTGTCAGGGTATGCCGACC
Source organism: Periophthalmodon schlosseri (assembly GCA_000787095.1). Lineage (NCBI taxonomy): Eukaryota > Metazoa > Chordata > Actinopteri > Gobiiformes > Gobiidae > Periophthalmodon > Periophthalmodon schlosseri. The sequence continues at coordinate 21,279 of JACM01031439.1, forward strand.
AGTCAAACTGAAAAGCAGAATAAAAGATTTGGCAAATGTCATCATGAGGCAGCTGCAAACTGATTGCAAAATTAAGACTACTTTACCAAACATTTACATAGCCAAGAAAGCTACTGCTGAATTAACTGATACCTTTCAACTTACACAAACAGCTTCCACTACTACAATTACTCCGAAAGCAAGGTATGGTTGACTGACATTCACTGGCATTATATAAGCAGCCATCTGTGTGGACCATGAGTGCCCCTGATTGGCTAATTCATCTGTCAATCACACCCATCTGAACTCGGGGAGATGCACCGGTGACCAGACTCACATCTCTGTAAAGTATTGGAGAAGTGTGTATTCTGGATCCCAGGAAATATTTCACCCACTACTGAGCTTAGTTTCTCCATTTTAAATAGCCATGGGGCCATATTGCAAACCACCATGTCAGGGAATAAAAGTGACTTGACATGTAACCACAACATATAATTTTCATTCATTGAAGCATAAACCAACTGAGATGTCACTGAGAGCTTTTACACAGCATATTGCTAGAAGCTACCTGCCCAAAGTTTGTAATAAATATGTAGTTTTGTCAGTTTTGGGTGTTGCTTTGTCAGAGAAATATGTGGTAAACCCGGAGGTCACTTTCATACTATTACTGTCATGCAGTGAAGGTGACCACTGCTCTGCTTCATCTGACTGACTTGTAATAAAGGTCAGCCATTTGTTCTGCCTCATATAGTTCAAGTAATACAATTTAAGAAAAATGGGTGGTTTTGTGTCTTTGCTTCACTGAGAAATATTTAATGTATATTAGATATGTCTGTTGGGCCAAACTGGTGCTAATATCTTGAGGCCAAGAAGTTCTATGAACTAATGAACTCTAACAGAGGCACTGATTCATTTGTTAGCGTGGGAGTTTTGCTCAAGGACTTGACGACAATATGGATTTGAAAAATGCCCTGAACCATTACCCATCTGACTATTGAAAATAACCTTTTGAAAAGCTTTTGTCTTGTATGTTATTCCCTTTTCTAAATGAACAACTTTATTTTTAAACATTTCCCCAAGCAGCTACAAATCTTGAATGTTAAAGTTCACAGTGTGTTGGTGTGTATAACAGTATTCATTTTTGTTTCATTGTTATATATATATTTCCCAACCTGATCTATCATGACAGAATTTATTTTTGCGTTTTCTGTTGTGCCCACTCCATGCTTGTCATCTCTCTCATCTGTGGAATCGATCATTTCCAGACACCTCTATTGCTCTCTGTTACATTTGCCATCCCATCAAGATCTAAATCCACCATTTATAAACCACCTACTGTCAGCTGCCAGAAAATATAAAACATAATCGCCGGCTTTAGCTTCATCTGTCTCTCCTGTGTATCTGTGAATTCACAATGGGGTTCTGTCATAAAGATGTTGGGTCCAAAGTAATATCAGTGATGGTAAAAATAAAAATTCAGATAAAATAATGGTTTGGCATACTACCACATTTCTATGTTGATTTACAAAACAATAGCCTCTTTAAATTATTCCTAAAATCTACTTTACACTGTCTGCAAAATTAGGCATAATTTCCATATAATTATCAGGCTCAGTTTTTGTCAGATGGTAATTATATATTTTTGGCTCAGACTTTGCTTAGTTATTAGCTTCTTGTCCTTTTGACATGCCTTTCTTATTCAAATTGTGATGTGAAATTGCTTGAAATGCACGCGGTCTGATTTCTTGCCACATTGAGAAAATCTGGGAAAATAAAAGATATGGCACAATTTTTGTATAAGCCACTTTGTTTTATGAACATACTCATGTAATACTGCATTTTTAGTCTTAACGTTTTATTATCTCTGTGTCTTATTTGATTCTATGTTTGTGCCTGTGCCAAGCCTAGAGTGCTAATGTAGCACATACAAATGTTAAAAGGCCCATATTACGCTATTTTCTGATCTGTTATAATGTTGTTTGCTCATCACAGACACATCTGGAGTTGTGTTTTGTTTCATTCACACGTTTAACACGTTTAACACTCAAACCCTGCATATTTAGGCTGAGTTCTTCTCTCAAACTGAAAACACCACCTGGTGATGTGGAAGTGCTCCACTGTTTTTTAAACTC
>KN485894.1:4719-17028 GCA_000787095.1 Periophthalmodon schlosseri
ACTTTAGCGCCACCTGCTGGTCGCCATGGAGACATGTCACTCTGCGGACATTTGAGTCAAAATGATTTTAACGCAACCCCTCATTTTTCTTTTCATCAAAGTTTATATTTGTTTAAAGTTTGTTTAATGTTGCACCATAACGCCAAAGCAAGTTCCCAGTTTGTGTATTTTGTTCACTGACGGCAATAAAACTTACTCTGATAAGCAATAATTAGACCTACTTAAACAGTTAAGCCTTTTTCATTTGTACCTCACTTTTAAATCGCTTTGACTATATTCTGCCCAGTAAGTCATGGGACCATAAGTGTTAAAACAGGTCAAATTCTCTTTTCAATATATTCAGATTTTGGAGCCCATTTGCAATTTGTTATCAATTTTATTCTATACTACAGAGAATTCATCCTTAACAAGACTGTATTATGAAAGTCATCCTCTGTATTAGTTTTAGTTAAATTGCACTAACTTTCAAAGAGAAGGGTCCATCACCCGTTTGTTTCCATGGGGGATGTTGTTTTGACTGGAATGTTCTTCCAGCCTTTTGCACAATTAAAACACCAGCAATGAAAGACCCACTGCTTGATATGTTTAATGCCATGAGTAACATTCATTCATTCCTTAGAGACTTGGAATAAAACCTAGTTCTTGCAGCTTAATTTTTAAAACTCCAGACTCAATTTTGTGTTTTATTTTTAACTTTATTAAATATTTACATGACAGCGTAGGTGATAGGACCGAAATACACTTAGCAGATTCAAACAGAAGCTCTTGTACAGTTGCTCAAACCAAGCGATGGCCACTCTGCTCTTTACGATTTTTTTATTCTTACACTAAAAATAGTCTTGAGTCTTGACAAAGGCTGACTTAAAACGCAAAACCGTAATTGTAAATATAATTCCAGTCCGTTGAGGAAAACCAGCACTTTTAAGACAATGCATATAAAAACCCCACAACATCAAAATAAAGGCATATGTTGGGAGGTGAAATATTTATAGCACATTTTCAAAATACTTCCAAGGGGGCTCTGAGTCAGTGATGTAATGTTGTGGGGTATTTGGACACATTGTGGTTTACAGGTTGAAGCTGTACATAATTTCAAATTTGTAGTTGTGTTGTGATGTCTTATTTTGAAGGTCTGGGAGTAGAGTAGTTTTATTTTGGAGGTCTGTAGGCGATCTTCCTGCTCTTGAGTACGGACCACCTGTGCCTCTTCATGTAGTAAAGCAGGGGCAGGAGGATAGCGGAGCCCATGAGAAGCTGAAAAAATAAAATTAAAATGTATAAATTATCATAAATCTACATCAAAAATCATAGCTAGCCTAGTTTTTGTAATTTTTTTTCATTGCAGTTTCAAGTTTGTATCTTCATATAACAAATGGGTTGAAAATGTGTCAAAGAGCCATCTTTTGTTTTATGAGAATGCTTGAGCAAGGTACATCGTCCCCTACTGGCAATGGTAAGGAATGAAGCCTGTTAGCTACGTTGCTAATCGGTCATGCAATTAGGCATTAAATGTAAAAAACTGAAATTCCCCTAGGGGCGCACAATTAATTGTAATCAAATTGAAATATGAATGGACGCAATTTTTGAAGTAGCATAATTCCATCCACAAACTACAAAATATTCTGTCTTATTCTGCATAAAAATTGTTAACCCTGTAGTTTAGATCTGTACAAAACATGTTCTGAAATGTGATTTCATATTTCAGCCTTTGTGTCAGTTCTTCTGGACACTTTTAAAATGCACACACTTCAGTGCTTGTCAGAAAAATCCCAATTTGCTATTTTTTCCCCAAATCGTGCAGCCCTAGTTTCACAATTACCGACAACACATTTTTTTATTTAAATTGTTTAAATTGAGTTGAACATTTTAAATATGTTCAAACTTTTGACAAACTTAACTTTTAAGAGCATACATCTTGACAAGTTAAAGCTTCACCATGTAACTTTTCTGGCAGAAGGAACACCACCTGTTTGTCTTTAAGTTACTGCTTTGCCTAGATTGTTCTATGGCTTAAGCCTGAGTATCTCCATTGTGTCAAATCAGAAACATCTGGCTGTAATCAGGGCAGTCTTGCGTGATGTCACATAGTACAAAGCTGCAAATATACCTAGTATGCACTAAACAAACAAACCAAAGACTAGGAACAATAGAATGACTAGAGTAAACCAGAAAAGTAGAATTCTCTTAAAACCATATACACAGTTGAGAAGTGAAAAAAGTTGTGTGTTAGTACCACTTTAAGAAAAAAATGCAATACACACATGAAAAAGTATATTTCGAGTTAAGGAAAGATGTCCTCTGCATTTGTATTCTTAAACATCCCAAGCAAACCTCATTCAATTCCAGGATAATTAACAATTTAAAAAATACATTATGAACGACACTACCTCTAGACCCAAGCTTAAATCTGGCCACACGTGTTTGGAGATAAGCCTGCGTGTGCGTACCTTCAGTCCCATGCGTTTGCGCTGGTCGTGCTCCGGCTCGGCGGCCCACCTCAGGAACGTGCACACGTCTTTAGCCACCTGACTCATGGTGGCTGGGGTTCCTATGGCAAACGGCGAGGGACATGATTAGTGTGATTATCTACATTACTTACTAGAACTAGATTTACTAGTTATTGTGCAATACAAGGTAGACCAGGGCTGGTTAATAGGAAAAAAAGTTTAGCTTTTTTCTCTCTTCTCTTCTTAAAAACAACCCACCAACCAATATTAACTTCCTGAATAGACACACTCAGTGTATCAGCTCCTAGCCTAAAATCTCCAGCAGAGGCCGATATTTCGCTTGGACCAAGTAGCTGCCTAAAAAATATGTATAGAAGATTAATTTGAACACTTTAGTCATATTTTGTACAGTGTGCTCTTCGTAGTATACAGCTCTCTTATCCAGTATGTAGTTAAACAGTTGAGCATAAGTTTGGAATAAATAAAATTATATAATTTGGGGAAAATAATCAAAATCGTTCCAAAATATCGGCAGAGCTTATTGGCCATCGGTTGCAGTGGATTCTAAACAATTGGTCGATCTCTAATAATCAACACAGACTTGGAAGATTTTTAAACTTTTTATGTTAAATGACAATTATTCTGAAGTCTGCTCCAAACCACATGCTTTTACTGACAAAGGATTGGTTGTAGACCTCTCCATTAACAAGGCCCAAGCTGATCAATGATGATTAGACATTACTGAATCTATTTACATTTGATTAAGTAGGCAGCAGTTACACTCAAGTTTGGAAGTTTTATTGACATGTATTTATTACTTAAATTATAAAGGCAGAGTGGACAATTTTTTCCTTATACTTGGATACTTTTCTTTTGCAGAGTTCACTTTTAACATTTGGCTGACCTAGTAACCTATAATCATAGCTGGCTCTAACAGATATCAGACATATATAATGCATTTATCAGTGTCTTGATTACCAGATTAAGGGCAAACAGTTACAAACGCTAAAGTTATCCCTTAATTAAACCGATGAAATGAAATGTCTTACCATCGTCATACTCCAGGATCTCGTTGTAGATGGGTGGGGCCATGCCAATAGCCTGTCCTGGGAAATAGGGGTTATAATAGAGTCCCTCCCTCACAGTGACCCCTGCAGGCGGCTCGCAGTAACCAGTCAACAAGCTGAACACGTAGTCCTCTCCTCCGTGCCTGAGAATGACCAAAAAAAACCAAAAAACTAAGATTACTATTACTGCATTACTCCTGATAATATCCTCACATTTTAGGAATCCATTAGAGGTGGGCTAAAATGTGACTGCAAATGTGTTAAGGTTCAAGTATTACACACACTGAGAAAGAATTGTAAAAAAAAAAAAAAACCACAAAAATAACTTCAATTTTTGGAAGATTACAAGTTTCCAAATCTTTTGTTGTTTTAAATAAAGGCATTACAAAAAGACAATAGACTCTGTAGTCCAATTTTACATATCCCCAAAGCAACAACTGCAATATGATCCATTCTGTTAAACCCATTCAAATATCAAACAAATGTATTATTATGGGTGCGATTTCTTAAGTCGCTGTTGATTCGATTTAATTTCAATTATTGGAGGCCCGATTCGGAACAATCTTATATAAACTGTACATCCATACAAAATAGAATTGTTCTTCGATCAGGCAAGAATCAGAAAGGAAATCCCTGGAATTCTATTCATTATTTTATTAGTTCATAATTCAATAAAAATAAATCTTTATCAATATCTAGGCCCAGTTAATTCCATACTGCTGTGATTCTACTTAAATACATTGGCCTATTTGTCAAAGATAGAAATTATAAATATTTGTATGTATTTACAATACATTATATAGCCCATTTATGATGACTTGGGCTCTAGCCCTTTACTCCAACAGGAAGTGGCTGCAGTTGGCACATTAGGTTTCCTTCCAAAGTGAACCACAGAGATAGTGATTCAAAGTAGCACTGATATCCCGTTCTCTCCTCTGTCTCAGCGCCGGTAAAATCGATTTGAGAATTTGGAAATGATCCATAATAGTTAAGACATAGAATCGCGATCCTTTTAAGAATCAACACTTCTAATAAATATGAAAAAGGCATCTCTTCATAGCCTTTAGGATCCCAAAGCATTTTAATTGCAACAGGGACAAATAGATGCAAAAGAAAAAAGTTGTTGATTGATGAAGCTGTGTGGGTATTCTTATTAAAACTCACTAGATGGCAGTGTTGACCCTAAATAATTCCAGTTTAAGAAGTTTTGGCCCTTTGAAAACTTAAACAAGTTGGCAATTTCCAGGTAGTTTACAAACCAGTACCAATACCAAAATAGCTGGCAATATATGAATTTTAAAATACATTGACAACAAATGTAATTAATAGGCATACAATCTAATAGACTGGTGTGTTATAATTGAACTCAGGACAAATTTTGCTTCACTTCGTCTGAAAGTGCCTAGATTCAGACTTAGCTTTAGACATAGAGTAAAGTTTAAACCTAGTCCTGGTTTAGCTCAGTACCTAGCGTTAACGATGTAGCTAAGGTCCGGGGGCAGCGCTCCATTGTTGGCCACTCGAGCGGCTTCAGCGTTGGGATATGGTTTTGGGAAATAATCTGACAGTTTTCCAGGGCGAGTAAACATCTCTCCGCTTTCATCAGGCCCGTCCACCACCTCCGCCTGAAACAGAGGAATATTGCACTTTTAACACAAGGCAGTTTGTACACATTCAAAATTTACAGTAGCCCCCGGACATTTTTTTCCCCTCACTATACTGCTCCAAAATATTTTAGCCAAAAAGAATGCAAATATTGTGTTTTTATTTATATTTTGAAAAATGGTTGGTCAAATGCTATGTGGACAATCTCAATGCAATATGTACATTTTTAAATGCATACTTGTATAACTAAAACAATTCTTTATTTAGGCATTTTTTGGTAATTATATGTAAAAAGGCACATTAAACTCATGATTCACAAGTTTAATCCATCTTTATGCAGAAAAAGTACTAGGAAACAGTGTATTTATATAAATAGTAGTTTTTGCATGAACTCCCCTGCAGGTGTAGTCTGGTGAGTGCAGGTTGGGTCAGATAAGTAATCATTTTCAGAACTTTTTCCACACTCCTTTTATAGTCAACTAATCGATCGGCAGCACATGTCTTTAGTCGACCAAGAAATACTTCAGTCGACCACAGCCCTAGAACAGCATGTTTGATGTAGGGCTGCACACATACTTGAAACTGAACTGCAGCCCTAAATCAAAGTGGAACAATGTTGGCAAACAACATATCCTGAATCAAATAACTCGATTGGTGCCACCTATGCTTGAACAGACCTCTTCAGCGATGGCCTTGACCTCGGCCTCTGTGTGCGACACTCCCACCAGGTTTCTGAAGGCCAGGTACTCCATACTGTGGCAGGCTGAGCACACCTGTTTGTACACCTGGTACCCACGGCGCACGCTGGAACACACAGAACACAATAAAGATTTACAACAGGCCAGGTGCACCGCATCTGTGAAAGCAAGACAAAAATGTTTTTTGTTGGTTCAATTAGGGCTGAGGAATAATCAGAATTAGTCTGATCAATCTGTGTTTTTATTCATCGAGATTTTGAAAAATTGCAAAATTGTGAAAACGATTAATATGAAACATGTTTACTCCAGACTTCTTACTTGCAAATTATTGTGCAATTAACCAATAGGCATTGTAAAAAATAAAAATAAAATTAGATTAGATAACAGCAGTTTACAATTTCTTTACACTTTCATTCTTATCATATGCTATTATGTTAAGAGCTTCCCCTGTTTACACTGGACGATTATGATTTTAATCTAAAAATATGTTTTGTTTTTTTTTGGCCACATCGCCCAGCCCTACGTTCTATTTATACAAAGTAAGTCTAAAATAATCAGTCTGTGTCTGTGTGGTTAAACATATTGCTTGGGAATCCTGCATCTCCCTCTGCTGGTCATCTCTGGGACAAAAGATGACCTTATTTTGATGAACTTATTTTGACTTGTCATAGATGGTTAGAAGCCAGTTGGATTTTGATTAAATTAAATGAACTTAATTGAAGTGGCTGAGTCTTTATTGATTCTACAGAGATCAGTTAAGACTAGGGTTGTGAAAAGTATTGAAAATCAGGTAGTAATCAATACTAACACTAGTATCAAAACTAGACACTCATTTGAGCTGGTATCGATGCTAAAAAAAAGTCACATTCACAGGACAGAAACCTTTCCTGAATAGCTTTAGAATGATCTTGAGCTGTGTCAGAACAAGTATAAGACACATAGACTAGTATACGCCCATGGACCACTATGGAACCTACCTGGACGACTGAGGGATTACACACATATAAGGCCACATGGGAATAGAAAAAGTACTATGATTTAATGTTGAAAATCACATTCTATTATCTAAAGTTTTATTATCATCATGGTATCGGGATTAGTGTTGAGTATCGAGTCTATTCTGCAGTATCAAAATAGTTTGACACTTCAGCATTGTGACAACACTAGTTAAGACTATCTCTAAAAATATCTTCCCAGATTGCTCAGCCCTGTAGCTCGTTTCTGATTCACACTCATTAACTGCTGTTGTAAGTGGTATCTTGGGCTCACACAGTCTTTTACCTGGCGTGGTCGAGAGCTGACAGGGGCCCCGCGTGGCTCCATGGATACTGGGGCGGATGCAGCTCCAGATCGGAGGCTTTGACCGACTGATGCAGAGCCAGAGCCAGCCCTGCTCCTCCTGCTGTGAGCACCCCGATCGTAGTCAGGGCCACCTTCTTACCCCGCGGGAGAGCCGAGAAGGACATGTTTGCCTGAAAACACACAAAATAAATGTTTAGTAAAGACTCCACAATATACTAGTACTGGTTTAATTTCCGCTGTAAGTCTTATAATCTTGTAATGCAGTAGTGATGTTGCACAATTGATCCACCATTGATTAACACTTTATTATTAAAAAAAAAAAAAAATTAAATAAAAAATACACAGCAGCCGTTTCAATTAATTAATGTCGGTAAGCACCAAATTATTAAGTTAACCTGTCATTGTGTCTTTAGGCAAGATACACTCACCCACATTGCCTAGTATGAATGTGGTGTTGGTGGTGGTCGAAAGGGCCAATGGCACAGATTGGCAGCCTTGCTTCCATCAGTCTACCCCGGGGCAGCTGTGGCTACAGTAGTAGCCTACCACCATTTAGTGGAATTAATGACTAATGCACTATAAAGCGCTTTGGGTGTCTTGAAAGCCGCTATATAAATTCAATGATTAATGAATACAGTTATGTTTAATTAAAGTACTAAATAAAATAAAGTTCTCATCACAACCATCGCAAAAGTAAACAATCAAAGCAATCTCAGTGTTTACTTTTTACTTGTTCAGCTGACCTCCAAAAATAGGTTACCTCCAATAACCCAAAGAGTAGAGTAGAGTTGTAAAGATACAGTTTCCTCACAAGATCAATTTGATTTCAATACGTTTTGGGCCTCGGAAGAACAAAAACAATTAACTTGATATTAATATTTCTATAAAGTTTATGCCAATTATTAATAAACATAAGATTTAATTAAATTACACACTTTCCTGATTGAATTGAACCATTAGAAGAATTAGCCCATTATTCCATTATTATTATTATTATGTGCATCTCCAATGCTTAACAAAAATAGCGACATTGAGCCACAAATATGTAAAGTATTGTGAGAGTCGTATTGAACAATGAAATTTTAGGTTGAGTATCGATGCATTGGTACATACTAGCAAATCAATATTAAAAACAAGTTATGAAAAGAAAGAAATTAGCCAAATCTAGTTTTAGAGAAAGAGGGGGTTTATCGAAGAGGACATAGAAGGTTATTCAAATACACTGACCCAATTTATAGATTTAGACTATCAAAAAATCAAAGTTATAGGCTGAAGAGCTCTTAAAAGAAAAGGTGCTTCTAAAAGAGTGTGATCTGTCAGAAAATAGAGGTGACCGGTGGCTTTTATCACCGGAAGTCCTCTCAGTCCTTGACAAGCTAACTTTTAGCATCAGAGTTAGCTCACCTACTTTTAGAACCAATAACTTAAAATAGTAATGATCCATTGCACTGCATATCAATTTGATCACACAAACTATTATCCATGGGCCGATTTTGATTGTATCCTAGATTTTAGGACAATATATCCAGTATAAATTGTACTTTTAAGATGTTTCAAATACGCCGGGTGGCTGACACGGTGGGATCAGTTAGCTACCCTGCTAGCTGGCTATAAAACGAGTAGATCTCATACGATCTAAACACGACTGACGCTTCTACAACGTAATCTAAAGAATATGGCAATGCCTGAATCCAGTTAGATTTAGGTCAACTAAGGACACGTTTGAGAAAAGCCCGGTGTCTCGTTTAAAATCCTCCGCAACGTGAGTGACCTTGCCTTACCCCGGTCAGCGCTAGGCGGCTAACGCTTAGCTCTTGGCAGGGTAAAACATTTTCTGTAAAACTTTGGGACAAAGCGTTCACACAGCCCATCGACAAAGCCTACATCTTGGGATCGACATACCGTGGGAGTCTTGATGGTTTTCGGGGTGCTCAGGAGCGCTCTCCCACTGCCCGAGAGCACCGTAGCTCGTAGCGCCGCCATTTTCCCTACTGGGATCTATTAGACCAGCGACAATGAAGCGGGAAACACTTCCGCTCTGGCGCTTTCGAAATAAAAGACTTGTGACAGTATGAACGGAAAAGTGGCTCTCAAACGTTACATAAAGTACCGCCTAAGAACACATTGGACTTTCAAAGTACCACCAGATTTAAACCTGGTCTAAAACAGGACTAATCCAGGCCTAAATTGGTGCTAAATTAGGTGTAAAATTGGACAATGTCATTGCTACAGCACTTCTAACCAAGAAACTACCCATTGGAGGACCAAAACATGAATACATTTTACTCTATTTTAAGCAAATATTAAAGGTCCTATATTGCACAAAATTGACTTTTGTGACCTTTAAGCCATGTTATAATGTTGGTACCTCATCAAAAGCATACTTGTTTTGTTTCATTCACACATGTTTGTAACCCTGCATTATTGGGCTGTCCCCTTCTCCAAAGCTCAAAATGCTCTGTTCCACCTTGTGATGTAATGAAGAAGGAGTTTTCAAGTTAAGCTTTTATTTTTAGTTCAGCAGAGTTTGGCATTTCCAGGGCTGAAATCATCCAAATGATGCTAGTGAAGGTGTGTGCCGCGGGGCCTAAACATGGCCGACCATTCAAGTGAGCCAAGTTCAATGGCACAAGTCTCTAAACTAGCAATACCCTATTCAGTTATGTTAATAGATCCATGTTAAAAACACAGTGGAGCACTTTCTGTATCACCACGACATCACGAGGTAAAACAGAGTGTTTTCTTAGATCCATGTAAAAACACAGTGGAGCACTTTCTGTATCACCACGACATCACGAGGTAAAACAGAGTGTTTTCTGTTTGAGAGAAGAACTTTGTGTGTTAAACATGTGTGATGAGGAAACAACATTATAACATAGATGAGAAAATAGCTTAATATGGGCCCTTTAAAAGTATGGAGGACCTCACATACCAGTATAAGGAGGTACTGCAGTTTGAGAAACACTATGTTATACAAAAGCAACTGAATTGTTAGAATCTGAACTTTAAAAAAAATATTTTTTATAGTCCTATGACACACATTTTATTTTTTGGCAAACTTATAATAATAAAATACAATACTCAGATATATATTCTACTGAAATCTCCTCCTTCATGTAGCATTGTAGCCTACTGCAGTGGTTCCCAAAGTGAGGGTTGGCACTGTTGGAGTCTGACCTGGCTGTCACATCCGGTGATGGGAAGAATACTTTGAAAATGTATTTAGTTACAGAATACTGAATAAATTAAAAATATATTTAGTAACATATTCCATTACATGGGCCAATCAGAGTACTGCATTCTGAATACTTCAGATACTTTCACACAGAGCTGCATTATATTATAATGTAAATAGTATAGAATAATGTAAATATATAAACTTGTTTTTGTTGCACTGTTTTTTATGCATTGATTTATGTCTAATTTAATAAGAAAATTGCACATGTGCTACAAGAGCTTTTCTAATTTTCTCACTAATACTGTGCAGTTCAAAGCCAAAACTGCATTAAATACCGTTGTGTATTCCTTTTCATTTTGTAAAGTAATTGTTTTCTGAATACCACCAAATGAAAGAGTAACTGTACTGGAATACAGTTACTCAAGATTAGTTTTCAGAATACGTATTTTCGGTACATGTATTGAGTTACTTCCCAAAACTGGTTGCATCTATTCATTTATTCTATGAAAACTACATCTTTAAATAAACTTTGGTCTAATAACTCAAGAGACTACTCAAATAAACAACATTCAGCCTGATTTGAAATGTTCTGTCATTTAAAATTTCAATTGTATGGTTATTTTGTGGATTCTGGCCTGAATAGTCTGGGAACTCCTGGCCTACTACACGTATAGTCTAGTGAGTGTGCAGCAGCAATCTATTAGCCTACATTATTTTTTATAGCTAATCTGTATATCTTAACAATACTACTAAACACTGTAGTAACAGAAACATGGGGAGAAACTTATATCATTTTATGTTCAACCGCTGTCGCTTTTCTCTCCCTTTTTCCTCACTCCCTTCCTCCTGCTTTTGCCCAGCTCCTATTTTGAAGGCAGGACATAACTTCCATCTGTGCCACGTTTCTGAGCTCATCCTGTGTAACTTTATAATAATCTTACACAAGTCTCCTTTTTCACGTTTAATAACAGCTTACAAAACTGTCAATATACCAAAGGGTAAACATCCTGGACAGTAAACGAATGTCCACAAACGTGTTTATATCATGTTACAAATATTTCCTTGTATTTACTTGATTTTATTGAACAGTTTAAAACATCCAATTCGATTACACACTACCAGTCTTAATGAGTCTAACTTTAGTCTTTAGTCCTTAATTGTCCTATATTAGTTTTATTGAAAGCTGAAAGTTGAAACAATGCTATTTTTCTTATAATGACCTCAGATGGCCTCAGAGAATTTGAGTCACTTGTCCTCTACAGTCAATGAGAGACAGACTGTGCATTTGTGCCCCCTGCTGGTAAACATGTTCACTGTGAAGTCAAACATGTATTTGTATATGTCGGCAGGCTGTGGGAATTTGAGCTGTAGATTAATATGTTGCATATAAACAAACAATAAACAGAAATATATCCTAAAAATGATAGGACCTATTTGCTAATTCAGGCACATGTAAGTGTTTTCTGAAGAGAAACTTGAACATGAGGCCATTTTCTTCTCATTACTAAAAACGTGGGTCCTAGTGGACTTAAGTGCCCCAGAACGTGCCAAAATAAAAGTACAATTAGCAGTAATAAAAGTGTCCACTAGGGGGTGCTAAAAACCACTTGAATGCAAATAGCCTGGCCTTTTTAACAATTACTATAGTATGTTTAGTATACGTGATGTGCATAAAAAACATTTGTGAAATAAAGCCAGTGTCACAAGCGTTTTAAAATTGTCATTTATTGTCAAACATTATTTTTAGAATTATAAGCATACATTCCAAAACAATTTGGCTGTTGTTTGGCTCCTAATACAATGCAAATGCCACATTTAGAGATGAATGACGTTAGTTAGTTAGTAAGTTAGTTAGTTAGTTAGTTAGTTAGTTAGTTAGTTAGTTAGTAAGTTAGTTAGTTAGTTAGTTAGTTAGTTAGTTAGTTAGTTAGTTAGTTAGTTAGTTAGTTAGTTAGTTAGTTAGTTAGTTAGTTAGTTAGTTAGTTAGTTAGTTAGTTAGTTAGTTAGTTAGT
>KN485895.1:0-10857 GCA_000787095.1 Periophthalmodon schlosseri
GATTTAGACTTCGTCTTTTGCTATATAAAATAAGTAGTTTAACTGTATTTGTAGTGACTTTACTATTCTCCAGCTAAAGCTTGGACATTTTTTGTCTATTTATAAATTAGTCAAAAATCACTCGACAAAAGTAAACTGACAAACTGAACAGAACATACAAAGTTTTGTTTTAATTTGGCAAACAAAGGCCATGACAGCACCAGAACAGCTCAACAACTCATTCCTCTATCTTAATTAACCAGTGTCACTATTAATCACAGCGCTCCACGTGAGCTCTAAAATGTCACTGGGAGAAAATGACTAAATCGTTGCTGCCTGTTTGTTAGATTGGGCTTTTCTGCATGACGCTGCTCTCCTTTGTGGCCACTGTGCCGGAGGTGTGCCACTGCACCTTTGAACCCAGCTCTGAATCGGTCACATGGATGACTCAGTTTGCAGCAGACTCTGGGACTTGTGTGGGCAATCGTGATGTGAACAGTACAGACAGAGCAACTTTGCACTTCTCCCAATAAAGCTACTTAAAAAGATTAGCAATGCCACCTCAGGGCTTTCCCAGCTCTTATCACAAACATGCACTGAAACAAAACATACTATTTTTATCCGGTTGGGGAAAAGTGAGTTTGGGGAAGTGGCTCTGATGTCCAAAAACAAGGCCAGAGTTGTATAGTTTTCAAGAATAAAAGATAGAAAATAGCTTGTAAAGACACTGTGGAGAGCTGGTTGGTATTCTTCACACCTGCTGTAGAGGATCAGAAGCAGATGTTTCCTATAGTTTCTCAGTTTGATGCTGGGTACAATTGGCAGCTGGTCAGAGCAAACAGTGCCAGTAGAATCAGGTCCAGTGCTTTGAATTCACACATGCATGTAGGAGAGGATAAACCTGCTTATCTGACTGTGATTTGTGTTTGCTGCGCAGGTCGCGGCTGGTGGATTTTTACGTCAACTGCGCTGAGATTCAACACACAGTGAGCAACTGCCCCAACCAGGGAAACCACCAAGCCTGTCTGGCCTCCTATGCACGTCTCATAGGTTTGTGCTTTGTTTGTCTGTTTATTCTCTACTATATTTTAATCAAGTCCGCATATATACTATTTTTTAAGTCCCAGACCTAGATAAACACGCAAGAAGCAATTTGAATTTCACAAGCACACAAGACAAGGAGGCTGGTATTTTAATGTGCTGACCCTGTAGGCTTATAGGAAAATCATTGCAAGGAAAACAAATAGACGCACTCTGTTTCCCCCAAATCTGGTATGTGTTTACTTGGACTAATGAAAGATGATTTAAATCTCTTCCCCAAAACATTTTAACATGTGCCTGTAGAGTTAATCAGTGGGACATGAGTTCTCCTTGCGATAATTGCAGACCTTCAGTACCACAGACCGTATTATTAAACAGGTGATGGCCATCTGTTTGAGACTAAAACATGTAAGAGGTATTTAGATAAGCAGGGATTTTAAAAAAGTAATTTGTCAAAGCAAAACAGGTTTTAGAGCAACACAGCATCCAAATTCCAATCCAAATTAAAATTTAATAAGGCTTTGAGTTAGTCCCAAGCCCGAAGACGAAATGAAGAGAGTTGTGTCAGAAAAAGACATCTGATACACAGTAATTATGATGGCTAAAAATATACATAGGTAAAATCCATTGACAGGTATCAAGCCAGTGTTTGTGCTAGAGCAAGCAGTGAAAGCATAAAACATTCACTGCGTGCTTGAGTGCAGTGCTTTGGTGAGCCTAACCAGGACAAATACAGGTCTATTTACATTTAAAAATGATGGCTCAAATGTGATGATAATGAATGCAGTCCATTATTGTCCATTAGTGACTGTTTTTCACTGATGTCTCACAGGGACAGAGATGACTCCGAACTATGTGGACAGCAGCTTCTCAAACTGGACAGTATCTCCGGCCTGTACATGTGACGGCAGCGGAAACCAGGAGGAGGAGTGTATGAAGATCCTGCGTTACTTCACCCATAACGCCTGTCTAAGTAAGCTATCTTTGTATATCCATGAGTGGGTATGCGGAGATGTGAGTAACTGATAGTGGTCCATGGGTCATGTAATATTGATGAACACACAGAGCTGTCCAGCAGTAGTTACTCTTGCTGTCATGTAAAAACATGTAGCATTGATCTGATGTAACTTCAATGATTTTCTGTCAGAGTGTGTGTTGTTATAGGAAACAGATGATGAGAGCGTCCAATGGAAAAACTGAGAGTGAGGGCCTGACATGTTCTCGTGAATTTATGTCATAATTCACACCGTAATCAAACTGACCATTAGGGCTCTATATACATTTATAGACCTTCGAATGACAGATATAATGCCAGATAGGTTGTATTTTTATAATTCTAAATACATTTTGTCCAAGTTTTCAGAAATAGGTGCAAGATCACAATATTATATTCCCCATTATTCAGGCTTTTTCAGATAGAGTCATGCTAAAACAATGGCTGTGCTGCTGTCGAGGCTGGTTAGTTGTGTAGTGAAGGCTGAGCTGTGAAATGATCTGAACAAGTCTGGTAAAAGTGAATGGATTGAGTAGACTATTGGGATCAGCAGCTGATGACATCATGCAGTGGAGACAGTCTACACAGTGGGTCACTCCAAAAATACTGATGAGGAAACGTTATCACCAACAAAATGTAACTGTTAAGTGTTCAAGATTTCTTCAGCCTGCTATATGCAAATAGTCACATACAACTGTACTTAACTTTTCATACACTTGGTAACGTGTGTCTACCAAGGCTGAGGTTACAGCTGATTTTTTTAAACAAGAAAAAAGATAAACATTGATGGTCTGTTTAGTTTAGGGCACCCTTCTTTGAAATCCAGCCATGTCCATATTAAGACCGCACTCTGCAAGTCCGGTTGTGATTTACAAGGAGGCAGGAGGCACAAATTACCAGTGAAAGTTTTTCCGCTACACTTTGCTGTAAGTTATCCATGGACACTGATTTAGTTGGAATGAGATGTTCTTAGGCACTGAGAAACATGTAATGGGTTATCACTCCACCATCCATCCCTTGGGCACGGCTTTAATACAAAAGAAACCATTTGCATGTGAATTTCTTTTTCAATCTACAAGAGTTAAAGGGCTTATGCCTCGTGGAGGAAAATGTCATAAAAGGGAGCCGATTTCAGCCAAATGGAATAAAGTAGAAAGCTAAAATATATATCCTGTACAGTGAATGAGTAGTACACAGGCCACTGCAGTATGACAAAGTAGTTAGATGCGTTTTCACTCATTGCATGCTCTGAAGGAGTGGAGCGGTGTCATCAAACCTCCACGACACTGTTGCCTTAACATGTTCTATTGTGTGGATAATGCTTTCAGACCATTTCAATAGACTGCCGGGGTGTGCGTTTTAGCTGAGTTTGCACTTTGAAGGATGAGGCGGGGAGCTGAGGAGGCGTCCTGAAAAATAACACAAAATGCAGCATCTCCGTTCTGCAGTCACCAAGAGCAGGTCATAAATTTACACCACACCATGCACAAAATCACTGTACAATACAAACATGCATTCTTCCAGATCAATTAGAACGGAGTGCTGCTTGGATATCACTGGTAATCTATTTTCCCCTGAGAATTTGGGTTTCGTATTGACTGACAAAACAGAAACAGAAATTAAACAACAACATCCACAATACAAGTTCAAGCAACTGGATAGTCACGGATTTAGCATTTAATCAATGGAGCAGTGGGCCTGAAGGAAGAAAAAGGAAGGGTAGAGCAAAATAAGCTTCAAATATCTCTATTGTGCTATAACCTCAGTTTAGACCTGTGGACCTCAAAGTACCCTGGGAAAGAAAGGAGAGCTAATCACAAGCAAATGTATTAAACAAAACAGTGTACGTACATTGTAAGATGCAATAGGTTTACAGTGCAGAGACAATTTGGAATTTGGATTTCTTCATATTCATGTGATGTTTTTGGATAAATATCATCTCAGTGGATTTGAGACTAATACCAGATAAATAATGAGCTTCTATATTTGGGGATTTTTTCATAAAATATTTTTATGAAAGGGTTTATCATCAGGAATATTGGCTCCTGGTGCCCTATGTAAGTGTGTGTCATCATCCCATTCGAGAAGCTGAAAACAACCAATGCGATTATCCACCGTTCTGTTTGTCCATTTGAAGTGGTGAGCAAAAAGCCATCTCTCGTTTGTTTGGGAATATTCTGTATTTGATCAGTCACATAAATCTAAATTCAAAGTCAATTCCGCGTGCCGACCCTATAATGGATGTTGGTTGCCAGGCAATTACATGGGCTGTCTTCTCTGTGGCTGAACAAAGAGGAACAAGGCTTGTGTTTTAAAGGGATGAGCAGTGAAAAGGTACTCAGCCCTGTTCGAGCACATCCAATCGGAAAGCCCACTGAGCGGGATTTATCACATTTTGCAGATGCTCTCACACACATTAAAAAAACATAACCAACACAGAATATGGATGCTCACTGCTGTGTCTGAGCGAACGAACTCCAAATGCATTTTTCACACCATTATATGATTCTGCTTATTTTGATTATGCACACGTAGGAGGTGCCTTTGCTATCTCCTGGACATATCGGTTACAACCACTGACCATTGTCTCTCCATTTCATTTCCTATTGGCGGTGAGTTAATAACTTCAATAGATTTAGAGTAATTCAACTAACAGTAATATAAGCACAGGCCACAGTAACTTTTAGTGAAATGTTAAGCAGCTGGAATGTAGCTCACAAACTTTGAAATATCCAAATTGTAGAGAGTGTTTTAAAGCTAGATTGTGCACAGTGTGTGTTCACAGGTGTCTTCAGGAATGATAATGACTGGTTTAATTAAAAACATAAACATATTATCGAACAGTGAGAGCATTGGTGTAAATAACAAATGCTTGTACTTTGAGACAACGAAGAAGTTATTCCCAAGCAGTACATTTTAAGCTTTAGATTTCTGCTGTTGATTAGTCTGCCGCATAACTTTTGCTCTCTCTGATGAATCTCAAAACCTTTTTTTCCCTTCACACCCTTCTTATTCCTGCGGCTGCCAGAGCTCGGGCAAAACACCAAGAAGTTGACTTAAGGCTGTCTGGCTGCTCACTGGCCTATAGCAGATATTCTGTCCAAAAACAAATGACTTCCTGTTTGCATCCCCATAGAGAACGCCATCCAGGCCTTTGGATACGGGATCGAGAACACAGCCAGCAAAAGCACGTCTGTCCCAGGACCCCATGTGACTGTGATGAGGTCAGAACTGCCTGTGACACCCAGGACTGACGGCTACATCAGCAAGGTAAAAAAAATACACATGCTGACACATATGCGGTGCTGCTGTTTTGTACTTATATTATCTAATAATATGAACTAATATTATCATTCTGGTAGAGAAGTGAAAGTAAAGTAAAAATGAAACCGTGATTTTGTTTGGGAACATTAGTGTTGTCCTACAGAGAGACAGGAGACGTTTATTTAGTACAGGACCTGCAGACATGGTCGCTGAACACACTGTGGTAGTTTTGTCCATTCAAGTCTGCCTTTTCTTCCACACAAGGATGTTGTACAGTCCTGGACTGACCCCATATTGATACTAAGCAGGCCAAAGCAGACTGAAAAGTACACAGCATAACAGCTGCCATATAACCACATAATAATGTTTACTATGGTGATGGCCTTGTTCCGACTACATGCAGAGGATCGAAAATTCCACAACAATTTTCCTGCTATTACCTGTTCAAGTGTCATTCAATTTAACAACATATTGCATGCCTGTTATTATACTTATACTGCTGTTATACTATTATTTAAGCACTAAATACTCAAACTTTCGTAACTGTTTCAAAGTCTGTTACTATGTTTACTTATACCTGTTACCATTGCTAATTATATTCTGATTTCACTTACACTGCTATTACCATGGCGATAATATTAATATTACCTATTCATATTCTTTCTATCACTACCTGAGATAATGCCTACAGGTGCTATACCACACACTTGTCCGTCTTAAAACTGCAGCAGCTTAGAGATGATAATGTGTACTTAAGTTGTAAAGTACATTTTGTTCCTATGTGTTGTATTCAAGAGAGAGCATATTCTTATGAGATACTGGGGCTCTGAGTTCAGCACATTTTACAATAGGTTAACCTCTTTAACACAGCATCATCATTATGCACACTTGAATAATATTGGCTTTAATTATGCAATGTAAATCACTAGATTAAAAATGTATTATCAAATCTTATTCAGAAGTACAGACTAAAATCTTATGTGTTTGCTAAAGGATTTTGTGAAATAACTAACCCCAAAACACTGCAGCTTTTAAATTTGCATTACGCTCAATCTTTCTGCCTGTTAAAGTAATTGGCAAATCAGGCCCAATGCTTTATGATTCGGCAGTTTATGCTACACCCAGGATGATGACATTTGGAAGAAATCTTTATATATAAATATTTTCTCGGCTCCACAATGGAATGATGGAGACGTGAGGTGGGGGTTTAATCTGGATTAGAGCAGCTAAAAGACTGGCCCAGGGCTTGTACTCTGCTGCAGACGGTAGAAGTCACCTCTGACTGGTTCACTGTCTGACAGAGACACACTAGTTCTTATGCAGCACTTGTTTGTCTTCTAATAGTGCCAAATTCTTCATTTTCTGTTCAAATAAAATGTGACAATGACAGGAGCATATCATCTGCCAGAGAAGTCCATGCTATCTCACCACACAAAAATATTTCAGCCTTCACTGGAGAAAGACGGATATTTTCGCTTTCCTGTCTTTAAACTGAGCTATAGAGCTAGATGAGTTTTCACAATGAAAAATAGTTGAGTTTAACAGATGTATTTTAGATGTGCTGTGCTGCCTCTGGTTAAAGACTAATGATGTTTTTCACCTTTACTCTGCTGACTCCAGCTTCAACTGTGAAACAGTAACATATGACATGCTTCCATTGCTACTACTGTAAATGTTCTTTTATATAAACTACAAGTAATATACAATGATGAGATCTGACATTAGGATCATCTGAGTGTAATTATAATGGCTTTGTCTCTTCGATATAGTGCCCTTATATAGCAAACTGTTATGCATTTGTCACTGGCTTACCACTGTTGCTTTACAGACCCTTCGATTTTTCTTTTAAATGTCAACAGTATTAAGAACAACCTTGTCAAAAGCTGCAGTTCTGCAGAGAGTCTGTTCTTTTAACCATCACATTTTGGCAAAAGCTGACATTAACTCCTACATGTGCCCTATTCCTCAGATTTTAATACAACAACAAAAGTTGCAGCTGTGTGCAAACATGTTAAGCTGACAGTATTATTGCAAATGTACAAATGTACAAATGTACAAATGAATGACTTCCCATTGAGATGTTTGTTTTTGGGTTTTCCAGCGGTTTGTGCAGTCATTAAATGGTCACAGTGCAACAGAGTCATGCATTGTCCTTTACTCACTGGCTCTCATTGTTGTGAAGACAGCAAATTAAAACCTTAGAAATATGTGACGAGGAGAATTAATGAAGGAGCAGGCCTGATAACAATAACAGTGTGTATGCTGGGGAAAGGTAGGAGACGCAGGGGAATTGGCTCTGTGCATGTGTGTGTGAGGTATTGATGCACTGTCTGGCACTAGCGCTGTGTTTAATTTATTGTAAAAATGGTAATTAGGAAACAATAAGACGTGTGATTACTCAAGCAGGAACTTTATAATTAGGGAGGAAGCTGCAAGGGACATTTTGGGCAGCCCGGCATCTTTAGACAAGTATGCTCTGGCAATTAAAAACTGTCAAACTTCCATGACAGATAAATTGGGAGAGTTTTGTTTTGGTTGGGAGTTGACTTGGCTGAAGAGCCGACTGTCCAAGTGTGTAAATCTCAACAAACCTTGGAAAAACCCCAGTGTAATATGCACCTGGATCAACAGGAGTTATGTGATTATGGATTAATAAACTATTCAACCACACTGATTTACAGTAGTATAATTACAAATGTAAGTGTTCTGAATCTATCTATAAAGACCTATAGTCAGGCAAACCTTTTTTTCATCACACAAAATTAGGTGTTTTGATCTGTGGCATTCATCACCAATTGTACAATCTTAAAGCAGCATTTAAAATATCACAACTCACAAATAATATCAAGTTTAAAGTTGTTCTGTATTAGTAATATAAAAGCACATGGTTTGAATTACTGATAATTACAGATAACACTTTTGAATTCAACCCATGGGCGTCACAAAACCATTGCCCTAGACTTGTTAATCAACAGGACACCGGTAGAGGTTGCATTATGTATAACCTTTAAAAAGATTTTGCCTTATTGCCACTTCCATATGCATTGCTGCACATGCCCTATAGGAAGCTGCTATAATTAATGTAAGGAACTTCTGAATAAGCTCAAAGTGGAACCACGTGAGACAGAGAAGAAACAGTCCATAGCAGGTGTATGAGTGACTACTGCTGCTCGCCTTCCCGTGTCACTCATTTAGTTTTTACTCTTTAGTGTTTTCTGCTAATTTAGATGGATAATTATTCACCGTGTCGGTCGCGCTGCTTACCGGCTTTATCCCGTGCTGCCGAGTGCGGCTGGTCCTTTGAGTATCTCCGCCTCATATTCGTATACAGGACTGTATACTGTGTTGATGGGAGCAAACTGTAAATGTCTTGTTTGTATTCCCAGGACTGGCGTGGGCCTCGATGAGATAAAATTGATTTTCACTGGCCTCTGATGTGAATTTTAATGCCCCCCACGTTCATTCACAATACATTTCACTTACAATAGGATAAACTGTCGATGTGTTCATTTAGTGAGACTGGAATTTCCCTGTCACATTTCAAGTCATTTGTTGATTTTCTGCTTGGCTGGATCAAATTGACTACGTAACTCAGGATAACTCGATAAGTTGGGGGGGAAAGGCTGCCCTGCAATTGTACTGTAAATAGCCAAACATCGGTCGATAGCAAAAACAATTGGTGTCGTACACATAGTTACACACAGTTACCTGATGTTCTTTGGGTGAGTGAATGCTTGTAGATCAGAGCATGTCTACCTTGTCTGTACTGGTCACGCTTTATGAACTGCAGCGGATCTGAAACCTGCAAATGTGTGTGTGTGTGTTTGTGTGTGTGTGTTTGTGTGTGTGTGTTTGCGAGTGTGTGGAGATATGGAGGCTGGCTGCAGAAGGCGATCTGGACTCATGTCAACAGGCTGCTGCTACACATCACTGCCCCTGCTAATTAATTGGCTTTTAGTCGAGGATGTCTTTTGTGCATTGTCAGGCTAGCCATGGCTTCAATGCCTCTGTTTCTGGCAACTATCTCTTAACCATTTTTAGGAAACACTAATTGTATGGTGACTGGTAGAAAATGACCATGTATTGCTAACAAGATCCATTTGCTATTTTGTCATTTATGTTTTGTCTGTTTCCACTTCCAAAATATTCACAAACATTTTAGAATGAATTGCAAAACAGTCACTGCATTGTTTTTTCCACTATTTTTAAAAAGTATCAAAAATGAACACTTGAGACATTTATTTAAAAATACTCACTTCAAATTGTTAAGTATTTGTACCACTTTTACGAAGTTCTGGGAGTGCCATTTTGTTTCGCAGCACATACTATGAAATATTATCGGTTACTATTGATTTATTCGGTCAAGTCACACGAGATCACAACTATTATCTTCCAGTCAGTTCCAAGCATTGATAATTGAAAAAGATTGGATAAGGAAGGATCAATATTGATATGCTAATAAACAGACCTGCTAGTGCTTTTGAGTCATGCCCAAAAAGAGCCCCGTTTACTTTTGATTCAGACATATAGTGCATTCACAGCCATTCACAATGACTGAGGCTACTTAAATGAGCCACGTCACCATGGATAAATAGATTCAGCATAGCCACAGCAACAAAATGAAAATGTTCAATGACCCCTCGGATGTGCTTTGAAAATGGTGCCCTTGTAAATAGAGGAGGACTTGGAGGCAAACTATTGTGCTTTGTGTCACAGAAATACAAGGGGATTGAAAGAAATCTTCTCAATTTCATGTAAAAGCATGCAATGTGGCCATTGTAATAGGAAAGTGAAAATGAGGGACTGGAGGCAGTGTAGTTAAGTGTTTCATTTTGGTCTTGTATATTAAGGTAAACAGTGCAGTGCTTTGATCTATTGTTCTCAGTCAAACAAGGGTCTTACTCGTTGGAGGTCTGTGCTATCAGTAATTCATGCTTTATGAAAAACTGAACGAAATTCACGGCTGCTGTTGGCTTCACTAGTGTGTCTGGCTTTGTAGACTGTTTTCCTTGTAAATAAAGTCTGTAATGATAGCTTTAAAACTGTTTAGAGACATGCTGGCACAGCCCAACAGAGCTTTAGAAAAAAGGAAACTCACTGGAAGAAGCGTGGCTTTGGTGCCAGCTTGTTTAAGGAGCACGGAGCATACCAAGCAGCATGGACCTGGAACACACTTCATTATCAAAACATTTTGAGGATCAAACGCCTGACGTTTGGTCTGCCAGAGAAACAATGTAATGTCTTATTTCTTGTTAAGTTGTTGCTTTAATAAATTCACATTTATGCTTTTCATCACATTTTATAGATAATCTGGGTGACAAAATTGGATTCCAGTTATTTTATGATGCATCAGCTCAAAGGTGCTTTACAATTCCTTGCATTATATATTCACTCCGTACTCGGCGAAGGTAAGTCACAACTGTAGAACGAAACGGCCAGTCTGCACCGGCGGCCCCTCCGACCTCCAGTCACACACACAGTCACGCATACACACCTGCACACGTGCACACACACACACACACACACACACACACACACACACACACACACACACACACACACACACACACAAACACACC
>KN485895.1:19819-30606 GCA_000787095.1 Periophthalmodon schlosseri
CTGGCCCCGCCACAACCAAGAAATAACAGTCACAAAATATGACCCAGCCGTAACGGCCACTATGTGGGGGAACAATATGTAGTATCTATCCACTCTAATATATTATGAGTATTGTTTTTTTAGAAGTAAAAACACTGACAAGCCAAACCAGGCTCACACAATTATAAAACTTCAGCTTCTGTGAGGTAAATGATGGTCACTGGTCAGTATCTTCTAAGAGATCAAGTGAAAGAATTCTTGAAAGGCAGTAAAATGGATCCGCAGTGCATAGACCTGGCTGATAATTGTGTAACTTTGAGCATAAAACTCAATCAAGGGAAACTTTGAGATAAGAACAAGATTTTGGCAGAGGAACCTACAAGATTTTTAGGGACCATTTTGAACTTCTTGGTGATACGAGCAGACATGCAGTATTAAACTACTCCACTTGATAACTGGGTAATTCCCTGCTCCACTGAGGAAAGACTGGACATATCTATCGTCAGAAGAGGTGAGGGGGACAGAGGGAGAAAGATGGTCCCTCCTATGGCTCAGACGCAGCCTGTGGAAGAGAGAAAGTGTGGGTATATGGGGCCGAGGCTGCATGGGTTTGAATGTTAAAGCTCACTCACTCACATGTGGGCTGGTTATTGATGGAGCCGTCATATCCAGGCTCAACATCTGTAATGAAATTCCACTGCTCTTATTGGATCAGTCTTTGGATCTGTGTCTCTCTCACAGCTGTAGTCTGGCCTTTATTGCACAGATGTCCCGTATATACTGTGCAGACTCAGGCATAATGCACTGTACACACTGAGCTTTGTAAATCTCCCTATTATAGAACAAACCCTCAACATTTAGACGGGATAAGGTTTCCACTGCTGCACTGTTTTCCAATAGTGCATTTTTGACAATATGCAAATGATGTTTTTAATCATTTGTATGTGATTTCACTTGAATAGCTAGAATTGAACTGAATTACAGAACATGTTGCAGTACATTCTGGATAATGTGTAGTTATTTACTGACATAAGACTCTAAACAACTTTCTACAGCCACCAACTTAACAGATCCCACAACCAGCTGCTATCATTTTAAAGCCATCCATTTTACCCCCTTTAACATGTCAAAAAGAATAAATGAAGGTGAGGATAATAATGTGGTTATATTTAACAGGTAACATTTTTGTCATGGACATGGAGGCCAATTGGCACTACTTAATATATCAAAACTGTGGAGGTGAAAATCTTTGAATAACTGAAAAGAAATGTCTGCATTTTACAAGAATGAGATTTTGTCAATGAATTCAACTTTAATTCATGTATTTATATATTGTACTGATTCTTGCACTTGGAATGAAGAGATAATCACAAAGCTTTTATCCAAATGTCCAAAGGAATAAATGATGTAGCCGAGTCTAAAATCCACATGACAGGCCTGGTTATTGTGAATGCTAATGCCACTGTGTTTGCAGCAGTGACACATGGCCCCTCTTTTATTGATAAATGGAAGTCTGCTGCTGTAATGCCACAGTATAATGACCATTGGCTGGGACAGAGAAGAGGTCCAAAGCACAGATGATGGCACAGTCTTTGGGGCAGGTCACATTAATCTTTCACCCCTGGGTCCCCCTACGTTCACATTATGACTTGAACATTGGGGGTGATTCTGTGTTTCTGCTGCCTGGTACTGGGATGATGTAGAACTGAAATTGTTTAAGGTTTTTTTTGGAGAAAATCATCTCGACTTGTGCGTTTTAGGATTTGGATAATTTGAAAGAAAGAAAGAGGATTAGAGTAGCATCCTACACTTCTGCCTCTCCCATCCGCCTGTCAGAGAATTGGACTGCACATTTTCATAATGCAATGACACACACCGCCTTAAACACATAGAGTAGTAGAAAAATATATTATTTAACATGTATTCAGCTACACTTTATTTGAAGAGGCCAGTCTCTGTGGATATGTAGACAATTCCTTTAATCTTATGCAAGATAGATCATATATACAGTATATATAAGGTACATAGAGGGAGTAGGCCTAATCACTGGGGAAGGCTTTGAAGGCCAAACATCAGGAAGAAAGCAAAAGAGAGCAGATGCGAATGGACCAGCAGTGAACACGTGAGCGTGCATATTCAGAGTGGATATGTATGTGGATCACAATGACTAGGACTTTAAGACATTTCATTTGTACATTTCCTTACAGTGAGGTTTTCTTTGGCTGAGGCTGCCTCGGGCCTATGCAACAACCTGCTCGCCCTCAGCCAATTAGAAAATTACTCAGCATATGAAATACAGTGCGTCAGAGCTTCATCAATTACCGTAAAAACACAGTAT
Source organism: Periophthalmodon schlosseri (assembly GCA_000787095.1). NCBI lineage: Eukaryota > Metazoa > Chordata > Actinopteri > Gobiiformes > Gobiidae > Periophthalmodon > Periophthalmodon schlosseri. The sequence continues at coordinate 22,137 of KN485895.1, forward strand.
TTTGCTGCTCAAGCAGATCTGCCTCTGCATTGGACTCCACACTCGTATTTATTTTCCAGTGTAAACTGTCACATCAGATCAAACAGCAAATATTATTAATGAATGATAAATATGTAATCACTTTGCAGGCCAGTGCAGGCAGAAGTTCACCTATCGAGTGAAATCAACAAGTCCAATAATATTGATACACATGCATTAAAATAATGAATCTTTTTATGCCTTGGCAGTTAATAAAGAGTGAAGACTTTCAGTAAACAGAGTGGCTTTTAAGAGGGTGCTTATGAATCAAGATTTTATTACACTGAGAAGGGCTTAGTAATTAGAAAACAAAACTATCATTATCAAATATTTCATATCAATTTACAGTGATTATATGAAAAGTGAAATGGAAAATACCCATCAGAGACACTGTTTAAGGGCCACTTGTTTGAACAATATAAAGAAATGATTAATTCCATATTACTTGGAAACATGCCAGAATGGTGCTATATGAGCAAATCTCTTACATAACATCTTAAATAACAGATAACAGCATTACAGATCAATTCTGCGTATTAAAAATAGATTTTTGATACTGGAGAACATGCATGCATCGACTGGTATAAGCCAAGTATTTTTAGGTCTTTGCCCAGGGCCATTGCAGTAACCTCAGGTGAGTACACTTAATTCATGCACTACAGACTACAGACAGTAGAACATAGAGAGTGTTGGAGGGTCCGGAGCAGACGACCCGGAGGACAGAGGGGAGGAGAGGAAAAACAGCATAGCTCTGCCCTGTACCTTTAGTATTCTGAAGGAGTTTGTGGAGCTCTCCACAAGAAGCCCCAGCCCCAGTGGACCTGGTGGGCCTCAAGCAGTTGTAGATGGACATACTGAGCAAACACCATGTCAGGTCAAAACAGCCACTCTACAAGAGCCAGGATAGAGACAGGAACCAGGGAGGAGAAAGAACAAGTGAGAACTAGAAAACAATAAAAAAAAACTGAAAAAAATATTTGAAACCTATTTTTTTGTTTTGTTTTTTCAGATGTGGTTTTCTGGTCTTCACAATGTGTGTTCGTGAATACGGATACAACAGAACAAACAACCAATACGAGGAATGACGACAATGCTGTATAGGGACTGTCTATACAATGGCAAAGAAATATTAGCTGCTGACCAAGACTCTAGATTTCAAATTCATAATTTATGACTGATGGCTGATATAACATTTATTAGAGAGGATTGAGTGGTCTTTGAGAACCATGAGTCATTTTGAACTACCAACTCAAAGATGAAAGCAGTTTTCTATAAACTTACAGGAAAAAAAAGAAAGATGATCTCCTTTCCTATTTTCTGTCTAATAAGTAGGCTCCTTGATTAAACTGAAATTGGGGCCAAAATGACAAAGCCTTAATCCAGATTTCTGACAGAATATGTTAACAACACACGGCTACAGTTGTGGCTCTGTATTTTAGCCTCTATGGGATGTACATAAAGGAGGCTGTCATTACATTGAGTGAAAGCAGCATAATGATTCAGATTGATGCGGGGAATATGCACACATTTATCATAACTGAATATTAATATGTCTCCACATAATGATCAATGCAGAAGAAAGAGTGAGAGGAAGACAGTAAACATCCCATGGAAAGCAGAGGGAAGGGCTGACTAATTGATGAGGTCAAGTACAAAGCATGGAAAGAAAAGATGGCTTGTTGATGCACACAGCTAATGGAGAAAGACCATAATGGACCCAATCCGAAGATGACGATTTCTCCTCCTCCAAAAGCGCTCTCCTAAATGTTTCCTGTCAACACAAGCGCTTTTTACATTAAGTTTAAGGGCGGATTGTAGGGGCGAGGCAGCAGACAACATTCATCATACAATGCATTTTCTTTGCTAATATGACACAGACTGTATCCAGCGCAGAGGAAATCACCCAAGTTCTCACCCAAATAATCTGTTTACGTGGCTAAACAGTCCATTGGGAATGTCAGTGTTTGAATCCACAAGAAAATGTACTGTGAACGGAACAGACACAATGAAGGGGTGGTTTTAAGAGAGGCGGGCACTCATCATTTATCTACAAGATTTTTGCTTTCAGAAAGGCTAACTAAGATACCGCCATAACCACATCTGAGCTCCACTGTTTTCAGCAAACATGCCTGTGGGTCTGCCACTTGTGGGTCTGCCACTTGTGGGTTTGCCACTTGTGTTTCTCTATGGAGATGGAATGTTCCCAGTATGGCATGGTCGCAGTTATTCAATTACAAGTTGTTTTTGTTTTGTTTTTTTTGTATTATTCAAAAATACCTTGAAATATATGCATGCTGCATTACAGGTTAGATCTGTGGAGCGGGGTTGCCTCTCCACAAATCTAACCTGTAATTTGGCCTGGTGGCGCTACCTTCTTGTTTCTATGGAGACAGATAAGACATACTGTGAAATATTCTAGGAAAATCAATACCATCTTCATGAAGACAACAGGTCGCTGACCCTCCACAAGAAAAGTTACAAGTTACTTTAAATATATAGTAGTAAATGTAAGTAATGCATTTGTTGATGGTATTTTCGTGCTTTCATAATGCCAGAGTAAATGATCTTGTTCTTAGCAGGCAGTGATCCACATGTCGACTTGGCACAGGTTCAATGCTGGATGGTAGATGTCCTTATACTGAGTGTGAACCCTGATTGTTCCCTTGCTTTTGTCAAGTTTTCAATGAACCGCTTCTTGTCCTATTTACAAAAGTTTCACTATTGCAGCTTTATTATATTCCCAGTTGTGATGGAGTTGGCCTGAATTACCTTCAGGTTGGTGTATCTGAGCTTTAATCTGCATCCAAGTGGGACACACAGCCTACTGACACTGGAATAATGCAGCCGGATGGTGAAGGGATTCAAGTAGTGATGTGGGGAACATCCAACATCTCAAAGCGGAGGTATTCGAGTGACAGGTTTTAGGCTGACAGAGCCAAAAAACATATTAAGATATTTATTCTTAACTTGCTGTCTTCTCCCGTTTCTTTAAGCGCCCACATCGTACTAATACTGACAACCACTCTGAAATCAAACTCCCCGCACTTTTCAAAACATCTAGAGACATTTGTTCTGATTGCGGAAAAGGAAACATAGTTGTTGTATGTGTAATGAGTTGAAGGTGGTTGACTCTGTAGGTGAATGACTTGAGCCAGGCCCCACACAGACCCACTTATCTGTAAATCACCCGCGTTTGGTTCAAGTTCATGCAGCCAATTACGCAGCTAAACCAGCCCCCTTCAAAACAGATCAGGGAGCGCTGTTGTCATCCGCTTGTTTCGGATCCACTGAGAATACGGCTTATTTTATTTCTCTTTTTACAGCACACACAATGATATTAGGGAGTAATGCACTTTTCAACATCTGGGTTGGCTCTCCTCTTTTCCCAGTCAGCATCGTGATCCGGAAAAAGGGACTAGATTGAGTTAATGTGTGTATTTATGTATGTGAAGCCGAGCCCATGTCATTAATAATGTACTTTTAGGTCTGCTATGATTGAGTTTGTGGGTAATTTGTTGACGTACTGGTCTGACGTTTGCCATAGAAAACAAGCTTTGGTTGCTTTGATTTATGGAGGTTACACAGAGCATGCAATATAAATACTTTTGAATATGTATAATAAACTGTTGAGCAAGTAGTTTTTCTTGGGTATAAAAAGAGCAATAAGATACAAAAAGGTGAATACAAAAAGGTGATTTCTTTACAACATTTTACAAGTAATTTTAGTGAAAAAGTTGAGCAGCTGAAAGTGTTATCACACCAAAGGTTTCACAGTTTAAAGATGCACTATGTAACTTTCCTGGTGGAGGATCTGCCACCTGCTTGTCTCCATGGAGTTGCTGCTTCTTTGCACAGTATGTCATTAAACGTATTTATCCCCATAGAAACAAGCATGTAATACGACACAAACAAGTTGCTGGTCAGATCTGTGAAGAGACGACCCACAGCTCAGAAAGAAAGCAAGATTTAAAACGGTGTTCAATGCCATACTGGGGAACATTTCAGGCAAACAAATAATATCTCCATGGAGACAGGCAGGTGACAAACCCCCCACCAGAAATGTGACATAGGGCCCTTTTAAAACTAACTAAAATGCTTATATTTTTGTAATCTCTTGTTGGAATTGGACTCTTCAACAGTAATGATAATCAAAGAATGTGTTCTGTTACTGCTAGAAGTAAGTAGTTGGTTTAAATAGGAACATCCCGCAAAGTTAGCTAAGTAGACATTTTAGTGGAAAATCTTGTTGTTTGTTGAGTTGTAATTTCTTTAATTACCACAGCAAGTCTCTTCTTCCCGGGGCAGCTTAAATGTGTTCAGTCTGCCTTGATCCCTAAAACACTGGCTCAGTGTTGTGGTGTATTTGAGGAGTTCAGATAACACTATGACTTATTACGTTGCTGTGTAGTCCACATATTTCTCCGCCTGGCACATGACTGACAGGAGAGAGGGATCCTAATGAGTCCCGAGCCGTTCTTATTGGTCAGAACTGTGAGTGGCTGCAGCAGTGCTGAGAAATGCCTGGCAAAGCTATTGTTTGATGTTGGCCTCAGGTTATCCACAACAAGACTCCCCAAACGGCAAGTCAAAACAAAATAATTACTCTATAGATAATGTATTTATGTTGCACTTTGGATGCTTTTATTTCAGATATAAACTTCATGCTTTATATAGTGTGTCTGCATGTCCACTTTTGTCTGTCTATAGTGCTGTAGTCAAATTACATCTGCTCTCAGCCAGCCCCATTTAAGAATGTGATTTCCAACAGGATAAATATAGGCTTGGATCAGGCATCACTTTAGGACCACCTGCCTGTGTTGCAGCTCCATACATAAGATTCATGTATTCCGGCATCTTTCTAACCAGTGTGAATCTTTTAGCCAATTTGACCTGCCGTAGCTTGTTTGAATCTGAGCTCTAAGATCTCCCCTATCAAGTTTTTAGCATTGTTATGTCTTTAAACATTTTCGATATATTTATAATTGTTCTGGCCCATGCATCTAGTCATTGAAATGCCTCAAATTCATTCAAATTCATTTTCCTCTCCTTTGAACAAAATGTTAAAATTGCAGCCAAAAAAGATCTGATTCTACGGGAGCCTGATGAAGAGCTGTTCTGAGCAGTTCATGAAACGTTTGATTCTACAACACGTAATACATTCTTTTGCAAGGAGCTTTTAAATGTTTCTTTACTACTGCAAGACTGCTGTGCACGTTGTTCTCAAATCGATACAAATAGCCTATAATTGGATTTAAAACTGAGATAGCGATGTGGATGTGACACTGAGTTTACCATATAATTATACTTAAAAGACAGGCGCTAATTTAAGCCACAATTTCTGTCATATGCATAGAGCCTAACAACTTGCCTCCAGTGAACCAAATGTGATAAAAGCGCAAAATAGACACTAAATACAAAATTCTGAGCAGTACATGCTTTTCAAAACGTTTCTTTGGGAGTTCACCAAAAATACACCTTTTGAAGAATGAAAGACAGAATGACAGGGAGTATCGCTTCTAGTATTTAGTGGACGTGCGCCTTCTCACTTTAAGTACTTTTTCACAATTTGAAACCGTTCCCCAGCATAATTATTCATTGTAGATGCCCATCCTCAGATAATGAGTGCCTTGCCACTGAGCTAGGAAATTAACAGGGACCCTGTGAGCTGGCAGCACAATGGAGACACTGCCCCCTGTATCAGCTCTGCGCTCATTTGACTAAGAACAGGAAGAAGAGTGGAGGAAGCGCCCTGTTGTTAATAATGCCCCCATGCGTATAAAGAATAACATAATTTCATTTCACGTGTGATACCATCTAGAAAGAAACGAACAATAAAAAGCATGTGAGTCGTAATGCAGTGAATGACAACAGTGCCCCCTTGTGAAAGCCTTTGTTACAGATAGGCAATTACTGGCTCAGTTCAATCCGATAATGCCAACACGGGAGACGACACGTAAAACTTCATTATATACAGTCGCTGGCCACTGTATTAGGTATATTTGTTCATAACTGCTTCTTGCAATTATTTAATCAGCCAATTTAATAACAATTAATTAATCTGTGACTTAACATAGGTTATATTGGGGGTCAGTGTCAGAATGGAGACCTAAAGGACGCAGGAAAAATATCCAGGGAGAAGAGGTTTACTGCAGCTAATAACACCAGTGAGTGCAGTCGTACCTTAGGAGGATGTACCAACTGGAAAGTGCAATTTTAGCCTGGTTATGTATAAGCAGGATCTTTGTAAGAGCATCAGCGCAGTCCAGCCTCAGTTTTAATTAGAGTGTAAGTATTAACACATTTGTCTAATACTGGGGGTAATGTTCACAGGGGCTTAATTATACGATAGTGAAAGCCATTTCTCACCAGCTTGGCCCCTTTGTAAAGTATAAGTGCTGGTTTACAAGCCTATATTTTTACGGTTCAACACAAGAGTCGTCAGCCAAACACATAATGCTTATCATATCACAGTTTGCACACATGCCACTATTAATTATAGGGATTTTTGAGCAGGAAATGTTAAAGTCAACAGTGAATTTCAAAACATAATGACCACTCACATTATGGTGCCTGTTAAAGGGTCTCTTAAATGAATAGGATTTCAACATGCAAGTTTGATAAGGGCCAAATGGCAGTTTATCGCCTTTACACTTATTTCAATTTAAAAGCGTGAAATAAATGTATATAGCCTATTTCAAATTTATTCTTAATTTAAATTATTTATTATTATTTGGATCAACCTGAAACAATTACACCACCACCCTCCACCACTACAAATCACACCACATCCATATATGCAAGATGAGTGACGTGTCTTGCCCAAGGACACAACAGCATGCACGAGCTGGAATCCAGCCACTGACCTCTGGATGATGGGAGAGCACTTAAAGTAACTACTAAGCACTGCCACCCAGTTTAAATTTATATTAGCCAGGTGGTCAGATTGTTACATTTGATGTGTGTATTTATCATTACACTGTTTGAACATATGCCACTGCTTCTCATGGGTTTTCCTGCAGACACAGTGATGCTTAAGCCAACATGCTCTGTGTGTTTTATAGCCAGCACATTTTGGAAGAAGTGTTCTGATATTCAGCATTCTGTGCACACAACCTGACCATGCATCTCAGAGCAATTTATAGCTCTGTTACACTCCATATAATCCCTATTAGCGGATGCTTAAGACTTCTCAAAGCAGTTAGTTGTTGTTAGCCCCTAAAGTATTAAGTAGTACAAGGGGAGATGGGTGGCTTTATTTGGGGAGTTTATATCCTGCAGTTAACACCTGAGGAGAGCGGGAGAGCTGCATGCGCACAGCTCTGGCAGTGTTCCAGTCACCTTGTACCGCTTTAAACCTGCTTCAAAACCCAAATCATTAGCAGCTGTTTTTCTATTAACACTAGAGCTTAGAGAGATCAGACAGGATAAAGGGGCAAATGAGAAAGCTATAAACAGGGTCCATGCAATAGAGAGGTAACATTAACTCGTATTCACCTGCTCTGAATAATCCAGGATGGCACACACATGGCCAACATAATTATGGAAGCAATACTACCAATTTAGTATCGTACACTCTGTGAAATAAATCAAATACTTTTAAATATAATGGTGTCGAGATGGTTAAAGTCAGAACAAAACAGATGAATACATAGGGTATTTCAGTTATTCTTGACAGTCAATGAAGGACTTCTGAAGCTATGCTCTTATTGATTTTGTAAGAGGCAAAAGTTGGTGGTTCAATCTCCAATAGTGTCCTTGGGCAAGACACTTCACTCATCTTGTCACCAATATGAATGAATATCATGTCTTGTGTTTTGTGTCTGTTCATTAACTTGAAACGAAAAATAAAAAGTCTATAGAAATACATATTTTTGTACATTACAAACGTAACATAACTGACCTTTTCTTTTCTTTCAAAGTCTGAGTGAGTCTGCAGCATCCAAACACAAGATCAGCAGCACGGCCCATACACTTTTATCTCAGGACTGACTTCTCTGTAAGCTTTCTTTGTCTAAGTCTGACATGACTTCAATGCAGAGAGTATGGAGAGGAATTAAAGTCTCATCAAACTTTGTGGAGTAGTGCAGGTACATTAAATCAATACTAATAACCCTTTAGGGCCGGTGGCTAAGTCCGTATAGTTTGTCCCATACTCACAGCGTGTTCCACTCAGTGGGACGCAGGACAGATAGACATCTTCATTGTCCTCATCTAACCTGACAGGTTGTTACTGTGCGCTCCGACCAGCCTTATTTATATGCTGGCGGTGCGAGAGATCTTGTGGAGTGCAAATTGCCTTAGCACAGAGCGACTTTGAAGTGCGAGCATCTGTGTATGTGCGTGTGCTGGCAGTGGGCACGACAAATTGTACGTATTTATGCCAAGGGAAAAATAAAGTGCGTGCATGCTTTTATTTATTGATGACAACTTTATGTCTATCCTTGTCTGGGAG
>KN485895.1:30674-59373 GCA_000787095.1 Periophthalmodon schlosseri
TAGGTCAAGGCGCAGGTGAGAGAGGGGCCTTTCTCTGTGGTTCAGTGGATCTCAGAGGAATTATGATGTACGGCACTCGGAGCATCGGCCTGGCCTCCGCAGCTCCAGCTGAGAGGCAGAAGTGAAACACGGGTCCCCACCGCGCCTCAATCCCACTCGGCTGTCCCGCGGTGCAGCCGGAGCAGAGCAGGGCCATACATCATCAGGCCAAGTGCGTCCTCTGAGCGCTCACAGACACCGCCAACACGATCAATAACCGCACAGCTCAAACTCCTCTCTCTGCCACAACTCTTTACTTTTGACTATCTTATGCATCAAGGTTTAGATAAAGGCATTTTAGGCTGCTTAAAGGGGCACAAGGCTTATGTAACTTCTCTAAATGGAGGTCTGCCACCGGCTTGTTCCATGCACGTGTGATTGCTTTGCTGGAATGTTCCACAGTATACACTAAACTTCTGTTTATTCGATTACAGGTGTTTTTACAGCTAAAAAATACCTTGAAAAACCTATATTCCTACTGTGAGCAAGGTCACCTCTCCACAGATCTGGCCTATAACTTGGCCTAGTGGCGTCACCTGCTTGTCTCCATAGAGATAAGTTTTACATCACACTGTGGAGCAGCCAGGGCAAAGCAATAACTTAACAAGCAGATGAGGACCCTCCACCAGAAAGGTTACATAGTTCACCTTTAAGTATTCCTCGTCAGCAGTAAATGTTAATTGGACTCTTAGAATTTGTAAATAAATGTAGTACTAAGGTTAATAGTGCCAGCAGGTTTAGCAGCCCAACAGAGGCTGTTAGAGGCAGTTTACACAGTGAACGCTGTGGCAGTAATTCTAATAACACAGAGCAAGTTTTGTTGAGTAATTATGATGTTTAAGGCTTATAATTATGTATAATAGACACTTCAGAAAATTATTTTTATGTGTTTTAATGTGTGTAAGTAATATTTAAATAATACCTAATTTAAGTTTTTTCCTCTTAAGTAATACAATTTTAAAGTAGCAGTGTATTCTTTTATTTCCTACTGGATTCAATCTTCCACCAGTGTCAGTCTGTTTTATCCCTGTACTTTTTTTTTCAGAGTGCTTCACTTTCTGCCCTACCACGACTTCTGTCAATATTATCTCACTCTGGCCTTTCGCCTGGCCCCAGGTGAACATCCCGATACCTAGCGGTGCCGTGAGCCTTGACAAGAGATGAAAAAAGAACAGCGCACCGGAAAGAAAAACCAAGGCCATGCAGCTTGTTAGTGCACCTATATCAGATAGATGCATGTTTAATTTCTCTACAGCAACTGACTGGATCAAGCCATGAGAGCCAAAGTTCAACAGACAGACAGTGTAAATGATGTACGGCCACAGAGCAGCATCTACTCAGGTTTGAGGCAGAAATGCTGTTAGAGAGACAGAAGGAGCACAGGGGAGCACTTCATGGTAATTAAACTGCAGCGCCAATCCCACTACTATTTGTTTATGGCCTAAAAGAGCAGCAATATCCCTTGTCCTTTATCTGATACTCTTCATCACTACTGTATAAAGTATAGAGTTTTGAAATAAATGCTTAGATTCAATGGAAACAGTTGTTGATTTGAGTCTCTGTCCACAAATCAAGCATAACATTATGACAACTGCTGCCTCATCATACCCCACTGCTTTAAAGCATATCTGTCAAAACCCCATTAACCCCTAGAGCAATTTGAGTTATGGGTTGGATGTTGGATTGCATTGCAGGGCCAGCCTCAAAGCCCCTATGGATAGTAGATCACTGAACTCCCTGTATATTGTATATTGTCATGCTTCTGCACATGAGGGGGGTACAATTTCAAGGAACACAAGAGTGGTAATTGTCAGGCCCATGCATTGTTGTTTTTTAGCATTCAGTGGATGCTAGGATCATTGAAAGCTGCAGATGAATAAATTGCTTGTCCTTCATAACTGTACATTACCATGTGCTATTATTGTTAGTTGTAACCATCTCCACGCTGTGTTCAATGCCTTTTGTCAGATTTACCATCAGCTGCCGATATGGAAAACTAGTCTGAAAAGGCACATGTGCAAACAGAGAGAATGCTTACATAGGAAATTGGATTTTAAGATGCATGCTTTGGGAGCGTGTTAGACTGACATCGCGAACATCTTTTTTATTAGAAGAAATTCCCCACAGCGCAAGTCATGTAATCAGCATGTGGTCAAGGCAACGATATGTCCACGAAGTAAAAAGAAAGGTTAATTAAACACGAAGCACAGGGAGACGGGATCTTACAATTCAAAGATAAATGCTATCCATTCACAAACCCTGACTCCTTACGGTGGAGGTCATGAGAGGCTGCCGTAGCCCAGGTCATAAAAATAAAATGAAATATGATTAAATAAGATCAAATTAAATAAAATTAAATAAATAAGTATATAAGCAAATAGTTTATGTGTTTGTGTGCTCTTTACCCAGGTCCTGATAAATAGGCGTCTACACTCAATCAATAGGCTATTTATTCATATATGATCTTCAAAAGGAGATGGCAGCACATGATTTGGAACCACTGAAGAAGAAAGCCACTGTCAGAAGGAAAGAAATGGAGGGGGTTGGAATAAAATCACATGACCCACTTCAAACGACTATATCTGTATTTAAATTTCACATAAGTGTCTGTGGAGGTCCTGTCTTCTTTTATGTGCCTTACAGTTTGCCTTGATGGGTTTTGTGCTCCGGTCACTTGACACTGGCCATAGATGCAGGGGCCAGATGGTCAACATTACTACGCTGGCTTCTTTTATGCATTGTGGTATTGATCCCCCCGTACGTCTTTATGCGTGTGTGCGTCTGCAGGGTGAACCAAGATAAGCAAGACCACAGAGGCAGGTTCTGGAAGAGCACATCTGACATAAAAGCCAATGATTTGCTTCAGCCATTTCCAATCTGCTACTTTGGACCATTCAAATATGAAATCACCCAACCAGGAACCACATGGGCTGCGATTGGCAATGCATGTAACCATCTCTAACTGTGTAATTATATCGTTATGTGTTTTTTTAAAAGAAAATACTCACAAAGATTTGCATATTTATTTTGCTGCTTTTAAATACAGCCCTTGCCAGAGCGCTGTGTTTTGAATTATAGATGCATAAAGCACTGAAGAAATGCAGTTTAAAAGTTCACATATGCTTTTTCCTATACAACAGAGGACTGAATGAGTGAGCTGACGAATGCATTCATAACACAGAATGTTGAGTCATGGAAGACATATAGTCCAATAGAGTATGTATGCAGGAAACAAAGTGGTATGTAGTACTCCAGTGGAAACAAAATATAAGTAAGCACATGTACTACAAAAACGTCACTGTCTAAATCTTGTACGGTCTGGGGAAATATATTTGTATCATTTAGAGATAGTTTCACGCTTTACTTGTATAGTTATGATTTAAAACCTGTATTTAGGGTGAAAAGTATATTGCTGAAATGTCCTTTTGCGCTAACCTCTAACAGGTTTTAATGACAAACACAGATGAACAGGTTTAAACTGCTGATTTCATATATCCTTTTCAAAACATTACTGTGTGGAACAAACTGTTACAGCTGGGAACACATTATCTCTAAAGCACCAAGAACTCAAGCGCCAACTTCAAACTTCCATATTATCAAGTGTGAAAAAGACAAAGCATTGTGATTCACTAATTGTCATGCAGTGGTTGTCAGCACATTAAAGGCACATAGGAGAGAAGAAGAGACTGGAAAGTGGAAGATAAGAGTAAAAAGTCAAGCAAATCATGAGGTATGGAAAAACACTGAAAGGGAGGAGAGAAACAGGCAGAGATATGTACTCATCAAGGGACCCTGTAACTTGCTGCACAGTCATTTATTTATTTATTCAGTTTTAAATATAGTAAACAAAGCAAACATGATTGTCTTTGGAGCCCTTCCCATCCATTTTGTCAGTAGCTCAATAGTTTGGTTCAATCCCACTGTGTGCTGTTGCTGTCCTTTATTTATTTATTCATTTCACTAGTTAGTCAGTTAGTTGGTCATTTTTGTACATTTGGTTCATTGTAAACGGCAATATTGTAATGCAGGACAATGCAGGATCACACAAACATTCACAAATCAATGAAAATGCACTAATTAATGAGCTAATTATGAGCGAAAACTGTTATAACATGTTTTTTGGTTTACATAATCTAGTTATAATTATGTAGTCTGAACATCTTTTACAATTTTGTCCTCCTACATGAACACATTTACAAACCTAAATTACAAAAACAAAGCAGTCGTTTAGTTTACGTAGTCAGTGGGCAGAGCTCCCTTCAGTAACAGTGAGTCACTCTATTGTTCCAGCGCCTGCACTACATCATGTATAAGACTCATTATTATAGCAGTGGATTATTCCAGTCGGAAAGGCCACGGGCTCAGAACCGCCCCAGCCATTAACTGGAAATCAGTGTATGTGGACATGCAGAGGCACATAAGTAACTTCAGATGAATAGCAGAGAACCTGGGAACTGTGCCAAATCAATATAAAGACAAATGTGGTGCAGAGGTGAGTAGAGAAACATTGTTGTCAAGAAAGAGTAAAGTTGCTTCTATAAAATATTAGTCAAGTAGAAATACAAAATGGTCCATATTTTTTTTTTATAAAAGTATTTGGGGAAAAGCTTACTCAAGTAAGAGTAATTGTATAAGAGTAACTGTCTAGATGTAACATTTGGTTCATAATTTGAAGTCAATGTAATTTAGAGGAAAAAATATTAAAAATGAACTATGTCTGTTGTTCAAAGGTCACAGCACAAAATGAGAAAAACGAAATTATATCTGAAGGAGCGGTGCAAGACATACAAATGTAACCAAAACCTGGCCGGAAATCGCAATTGAATGATAAAAGTTACTCAAGTAATGTAACTGACAAGGTTCCTCTCCTCTCTGATGAGGTGAAAAGTTGAGCCAAAATGAAAAAGTACACATGTGAGTTGGAGGAGGAGAGCGTAAAGAGGGAAGTGGGAGGGACAGTGCAGGGAGAGGAAGAGCACGCTTGCAGAGGAATGTGGCAGTTTTCCATGGGCGACGAGGTGGACTGACAGGACTGGACCAGGAGCACTCAGCTGGAACTTTACACTATTTAGACTGCTCTACATTCTACACTGGCTAGTTCACTGTGAGCTCTGCAGCCTGGGAATACAAGGACTGCAACTGGCTGAAGGGACATGGAGGTAAGTCAACTAAAGAGCAATCTCTCTTAGTTCATTTGTTGGACACTGGTTTGCAAGTGTGGTTCAGGCATATAACCTAATCTACATTTTAGAAAACCTTGGCTTACAAATGGGAAACATGGCAAAATCGTGCACTTGTGCAAAATTGTGCACTTCCTAGAATAGAACTTTATCTTTGTCTTTTACAATAAAAAACCTTTTGTCTTTCCATGAGGCTTGCTCAAATATGCCTCCAAACCTTTAGTTTAATTGATTCCCTTAACACTATATCAGGTTCTTCTAAGAGTTCACACCTCACTGTGGTTGGTTTAATCCACCTGTCACTCAGAGGAGGACAATGGCTGACCAATAGGAGGAGTAGGAGAGAGAAAGTATAGTATTTGAGTGTAAAGCTGCATTTTACAGAAAACCAAGTTTAGTCTTAGGAATGTATACAATAAATAGGCAGAAGATCATCCAACCACAAGTAGATCTGAAGTGCAGTTATGACAGTTCCAAGTCTGGATAAAAGAAAAGGGTTGTGTAAGGAATCCATAGAAAAAAACAAAAACAAAGAAATAACTGTATCTATGAGACTGAATGTGTTAACCCCAGAAACAAATCCAAACAATATTATACTTTTGAAAATATCTAGAAAAATATGCTCAGTAAATTATGTAATTGTGAACCATGGCCTAGTTTGGCACCAGGAAAACTACTGTTTTTATGTCTGAATAACTGCTTAGGAGTTACACTGCACACAGCAATTCTAGGAAATAAGCGACATTTGGACTAAAAATTGTGGTTAGAAGAAACAAAGAATTATGTGTGTCCATCCTGATACATGCAAGCCTAGCATTCTCTGTCCCAACCTGCTATTCTGTTTAATTAATGGCAACAGAAAGTATCATATCCAAAGGGCATAATTTGGCCCTTCACAGCCGCCATACTGTAGACACACCTGGGAACATGCAGCCGCTGGGACATGTGCAGTCAGATTTTAGATCTGGAACGTTGTGTTGGTGACACAGTCAATGGGAAGTGGCAGGCACCTGTTTAGACATGTTCACTAATGCAGTGTTATGAGAGAAAATGGCTTGACGTGATTGAGTTTTAAGTTACAGTTACAGGATCTTATTGTTTATCTTTTTCTAGATGATGGTCTAAATCTGCATGTTGACAAATACGTAAAGTAGTAGTGGTTGGGTCCATTAGGTCTGGTCATACATACAGTTGAACGTGTGAGAACCTCTTGTTCAATATAATATTAATACATATTTTGGAGTATAAGATGTTGTCCCGAACCATAGTGATAGTTTAAAAAGGAACATAGCTTGTATGGATTTTACATTGAAATCAAAGGTGGATTTAAACCATTACGGCCTATATTTATATCACTATAAGTGCACTGGGTAAAACTTTCCCACGCTTCTGCTTACCTTATGCCAAAGGGCTGCCATTTGGAGCTAGGCACAGGTATCTCTTAGGTCATACATATTTTCACAAATGATATGGAGCTTTGAAAGTGAACTCATTGTGTCCTCCTCCCACATACGCATACACACGCACGCACACGCACACACACCCATACACACGCACGCACACGCACACACACCCATACACACGCATGCACACACACACAAACAGATTATGTGCCAGGATGGTTATGCTCCAGAATGACAGCCTTATCTGAGTCTTCAGCTTGCCGGGTCAATGGGCCTCAGTCAGTGCCAGGGGAGAATTCTTTATATTCCCACCTACCTGTAAGCATGTCATCCCATATCAAAGAGAATACACTCTGACAACCAAAGAGAGACAAATGTGTTAAAGACAGATGAGGATGTGTGGGCGGTGCTGTTATACGATTATTCAAAAAAGACTTGACTGGATACTTTTACAAGGTATACAACATAGAGGTTTAGTCATGAAGACACCGTCTCAATGGGCACATGCAAACTCACACAGATAAGATAAATAACATGCCACAATCTTTTTAAAGGGTTAAATAGATATTTCATTCCTCTCTTAAAAAGCATTAGTAACGGAAAAGTAAATAAAAAAATATATTGGCCTAATTGTATAACAGCCATATTAATTCATAGAGCCTATACACGTAGCTGCTTTTGTAAGCGCCTTTTTGGGAGATAAAAGCTTTGTATATGAATATTTGATGACTTTGGACCAGCCCAACAATGACCGACGTCAATATAGTGGCAGTCTCATACTGATAAATGTTTGTCCAGACAGGAATAATAACAGATTTCAGATATTTAATTCCATTTCTCCTTAAATTCATAAGCATAAATTCCCATTCTTGTCACGGCACTAAAGGCCCATTTAGACATTTTCCTCTATGCTCAAGCTGCCGAGGTTATGCAAATGCATGTACTACAGAAATGGTAGCTGGCTGGCCAGCAATCAAAGGCCAGAGCACCATGCAGCCTCCTTATCTGTGCAGTCCCGAGAAGGTTGACCTAACGTCTCATTCGGATGCACATGCTAGTATATGAATACAATCTCATTTCACTGGGGGCTTCTTCACTAAAAGCTCGCCTCTTGTCAAAGACGAAGCTGCCCATGGAAGATATGATATGAAATTAAGCATTAATGAATATTTTAGACTCATAAATGTGGAAGGCATTTTTATCAGCTCTGTGCAAAGGGCACCATTTGTTGGTAAATGTTACTAACAGTGTTTGGAAAACACAGATTTAAACGCTCTCCCTAAAAAGACATAAGCATATGGGTTTTAGAAAAATAAATCATTATTTATGATAACAATAGCAGTAATATTTGAACTACACGGGCAAAAAACACAACTTCCACATTAAACTACAAAACAAAAACATACGGAAGTCAACTGAATAAAATATTTCCTAAATCTTGGTTGATAAAACGCATTTATTGTCCTTGAATAAAATGCACACTTGTGTTGGTGGTCGAATAGGACATTGGCGCTGATTGGCAGGCACATCTCTGTCAGTCAGTGTGACTATACAGAAGGATAATCATAATAATTATATTCTTTCATTTTAATCATGTTTCATTGCTCATTTTGTCATATCTCAGGGCCTATTTCCCACACATTTTTGCCTTTGTCAGTCTGAGCCTGGTGTCCCATCTCCTTACTCTGTGGCAGTAATGAGTGTCTGCTATTCTGCTCTTCAGCTCCCAAGCCCTATTCATGCTCAATCTCTTTTACAATGCACTAAAGGATTACTCAATTAGCTGCCATTGGCCGGTGCTGTGAGCCTGGATCTGTGTGTGTCGGGTCAGTGTGAGCAGAGAGGCAGAGATAGATGGCTGTCGTGGACCACACTTCATTCCCACTTGATGTTAAGCTGGAGGACGCATTACTCATCCTCACCGCTCTCAGTCTGCTGGGCATAAGACACTAGACGAGAGGTAGGAGAGAGAGAGAGAAGAGAGAGAGACAGAGGGTAAGAGAGAGGAAGAAAGAGTGGGGTAGAGGAACACTTTGGAGCTACTTATTGTCAGAAGAGGTGGAGAATTGACTCTAGAAAAAGTGCATTTGTAGTGCTTTTAATGCAAGTCCATAATCATATAAATGACTAAAAACTAGGCACAGTACTGCAGTTCTACTGTTCATGCTGCTGCTGCTATTAATACTGATGTTGTAACTGCCACAATCAGTGTGTTCCTAGCTGACGAGCACTAGATTTCTGCATAGTAGTACTAGAAGTACAGCTTCATATCTCAGTGTACTTAATAACGTGCATTTGTAAAATGTAAATGTAAACTGTGTTTGCGTTTCTCTCTCTGAATGTTAGTCCTTCATGTTGCAGTAAACACTTAGAAATGTGAGCGACTTTAATTGTAGAGTTGGATTTCTCATGCCATGCCTGGGATAATGGAATGTGTCTGTTCTGCTACATCACAGCATCCTTTACTGAGAGAGCAGAGCTCACATTTTGGTATAAGGGACGATCTCATCAGAGTGAACGGGCAGGGAGATGGATTTCAGATGTAGACTCCTGCATTTACCCATCTGTGTTTTGGTAGTGTCTGCGTTTCCTCTGCATCTGCAGGCTAAGATTTGTGACCGTTCACATTGTTAACTGATTGCACTGTCCCCTGCAGTATTCATTATATAACTGACTGTGGCTGGGAGTTCGCACTGCCAGGCGATGCTCCATGTTCTTACAAGTTACATTTCCCACACTTTTGAACACCAGCACTAGTCCATGCCCTCACAATTACTCCATAAAATAGAGCCTACACAGTATCTGTCATCAACATAACACTAATGAAATATGGGTGAATAATATGGCATTTTATTGCACACAGGGCAGGAAAAACACCAGTTTGCTGCTGGCTGGGGAAGCTAGTGATTTCTTGTGGAAAATATCCCAAAGGCATTTAGACATTAGAAGACCTATAGGACATATTGGATGCTAAGGTGCATTGTGGGAACTTAAAATTGATGTGTTATTTTCTTGTAACTGCAAGGCTTGTTTTTTTTTTTTATGTGTTCATATTTTTAACCAAGCATGTACTGAGGATTATTACGCAGTTCCTAAAACAACTAGAAATCGGGAAGCATAACTCAGGCAACATAAAACACAACGATTAAATCCATTAGTTCAGAGGTAGTAAATGTTTTTTTTTTGACTGCCAAAAACTACTACTAATGTACATTCCCTTATAGACCCCTTATGAAAAGAATGTGTACTTTTATCTAAATCTATGGATGGACATATACATTTAAATTTTTTTTTTAATTAGAATGGGTACATTTTTAGACAAAACAACAAAACACACTTAAGTATTCAAGTGTGACCAAGTTGGGTACTATTGTCCTCAGAAAGGCTCACTGAACTTATATATGCACATCATAACAATAGACAATAAGCCGTCCCAAACTGACCCAAATAAACAGAGCTATTGAACTTGATAGATTACACGTACATCTGTTAAAAATGACCATGCAGACAGTGAGATTTAACACAGGGCCATCTGTCCTCGTGGCATTGTGGACAAAGTACAGTGTGACGGAGGGGACTTTCACGGTCATTGTTGAGACAGGTATAAATCCAAGCTGCTGTAGCCCGCTGCTGCCTTCCTCTGGCTGGGATAATGGATTGGCTATGGCCCTGGTTGAGTCTGCCTGTCTGCATTTGAACATGTTATGGGGGGAGAGAATGGGGGTGTTATGTCATATTGTCTCGTTTGGGATAAGGATCAAACGGGTCAGCTGGGGCCTGGCACAAACCCACTACGCATTCTTGGTCCAGACACTAAAAACATCCAAAATCCACAGAAGTTTGCACAGCTTATTCAACCTAATGGTAAATCATGATGAAGAAAAAGGTGACAGCAACATTGTTTTAAAGTTGAACAAAAACCCATAGACTTGGATTATGGTTGGTCATATAAATGAGTCTCAAAGTAGGTCGGGAGCAGAACATATCAGAAAAAAAGTGACTTTTAGCCAAGTCTGATGCAACATGATGCAAACGGTGGAGCAGCCGTGTGTTTTTACGGCTTAGAAGATCAGGGTAAGGTCATTTGTTGTGCTTGCCACGATACATTTGAGATATCTTATTTATTCAATTAAACGCTGTACCAGCTGAGATTACATGCCTCAAAACTGGCGAGATTAAAGGTAAATAACATTCGATGTAGTCTCTCATTCGCCTAGGAGTGGCCCATGGTAGAAAAGATATCAAAGGTAGTTTCTTCTTCCCAAAACATTGTCCAGATGACTACCTTTGAAACCATTTCTACCTACATGTATTCAAGTTATTATTATTATTCCATTTTTCCGTTTGAAGACAAGGATGTCGAGATTAAGAAAGTCATAAGCCTTCTTGAGCTGGTAGAAATACTTTTTGTGTATTCTGTGGTACTATTACTTTCGTACAGACTGTGAGTACCTCCTCCATCTCTATTAGTGGTAGCAAAAGCGCTTAAGGCCTACATCCTTTCTATCACCCCTCTGTATATCTCCGCTTGTCCTGACCTGCCTGTATTTCATCCAAAGGTGTTTTGTCATCAGCCTTACTACAGGGTGTGAGCAAGTCCACACCACAACAACACAACGGGACAGGCCGCTGGTATAAATCACTTTTCAACTCAAGCTCTCCAGCTCGGTGCTGTTCATTGTGGAGACTAGCCATTTATTTAACACTCAAATATGGTGCTGGCCTGGTCGCGCAGGACATGTCAACGCACTCACAAAAGGTCCTAACAAAAAAAGCACAAAAAGGCGGCACACTTCACCAGACAAAGAGTGAAAGCTGAGATGGAACGGTGTTTGTCCGAGGGTGGGTGCAGGGCAAGAGGAGATAGATTAGGGAGGGGGGGTGAATGAATGAATGCTTATTATGCAGTTAGCCGATGCACAGGGGGAGACAGTGCAAGACAGGGCTATGAGGGGGGTGTGAAAGATCTTTTGTCAAGGCCGCCAGTTAATCACTTGAGCGGCACACGTCGGTTGTATGGGGAGCACATGCTGAACACTGAGTCCCTAGGGGAGGTGGGAGGGGCCTAAGGCAGGGGTTCCAAAAACACACCCCCCTATACACACACAGTCACATTTATGTCAGTTATAATGCAAAGCTGGTAGAAGAAAGCAGAGAGACCCTCCCTCTTCTAACAGTTTAGTATCTTGGGTTAGTCAGGGCAAGCTTGCACTGGCGCTAGTGCATTTGTGTGTACCTGGAATAGATGAGACTACAGAGGCCTTGTGGAAGATGGATGCTTAGTGCGAGAAAGCAGTAAGTAAAATCTATTGTTTCATTACTTCAGCTGGTGTCAGAGGGAAATGCTAATATCTGTGAATGATAGTGAGGTTGTGATTTAGCTATTGGCTCGGAACTCAGGTCCAATGGAAGGGGAATAAGAATGGAGCACTATTAAAGATGCTATAAGCAAACATTAACAATCTTTTTGCATTCGTTATACTGGGGACCAATGCAATAAACAACTTGTAAATAACAACTAATAAAGAAGGTATCCAAATATTATAAGTAGAGCTGCACTTATATTAGCCATATTTATCACAAGAAAGGGCAATAATGATATGGTCCTCAGTGTGATATAATAAAATCAGAAGCGCAACAAGCATTTACCCCATAATTAGAACAGAAGGGTTGAGTGTACAAAATCTTTAAAGTTTTGTCCCGGACTTTGTTTTCCTGTGTTACTTTTAAGCATCACAAGCAAGTTTTAGTTATGTTTACAAGCCAGTGCTTTCCTGTCTGAGCGTCCCCTCCCTCCTGTATTCATGTTGCTCATTTACTGTCTTGGGCCTATTATTTCCCTGTCATGAATCCTATCTTCTACATGTCTCCTCTCGCTTATCATCATTTTACTCCAATAGAAAGTGACAGCCTTGATCCACTCTCATTCTCTGTTCTCATCTTTCCAGACACTGACGTTTATGTGTTTCTTACAACAAGCACTCAAGAAGAATTAATTATTGCTGGAGTTATGAGAACACATCCTTCAAAATAAGTGCAGAGTGCTTTGTTGCCAGGGCCATTATAAAAAGCTTAAATAGTGGGGACCAGGTGGTTAGGGGAGCCCACAGCGAGATGTTGGTAACTGCAGGGAGGACATTTCCCCAGTGTATTACATATCATACTAATGTAGCATCTGGGGCCTTTAAAGTAGACCGCGCAAAACAGCCGCACACACAGAACGAGAAGAAAAGACAGAAATTAGTCACAGCTAATATTTAACCCTTAAATTACGACGCCATTTAGTTTCACAAATGTTACTTAAGTGTGGTAAGTGTGTCCACGTTGGAACTACGCCTGGATTAATCATTAGGACCACACTAAAGACATTTTATCTTTTTGTATTCTGTATTAACCTGGAACATACGTAATATTATTTTGAATTTTGTTTATTGTTAATTGCAATATTGATATAACGTGTCATCATAATCAAATTTGCAGCAATGACAGACTCTTCATTGTGGCATTTTACAAAAGAAAAATGGCTTGGCAACTGTTTTGAACCATATGACTTGAACAATTGCAAATAAGTTCAGAGCTGTGGTTGAGGATAGGAGGAATGTGAAAACAAAGATTTTGTGAGCGTGCATGCCTCAAGTGCAGGACAATACAGGATTATTCAAACACGCTGAAGCAATCAAAAAAGTTACTGATGAGTAAAAAACAATGCATGGTTAAAAGTTCATAAAAGTCAACTTTGCATAATATGTCCCCTTTAAACTTTAGCAAATACATAGCTTTCCTTTAAAAAAAAAAAGACTAAAGCATGTTTGATTATAGGTTAATATTCGTGCCTTATGTAAATCCTAAATAGGCTTTACTGTCTATATTTTTAGAGCTTAGAGCCTCTGTGCCAGTCCCTCTCTTGTTTTGAGCAGTCTGTAAGCAGTCTAATTGTGAGAGGAAGGGTGCCCAAAGGGTTATTTGTCAAATTCAACGGTCGAACTATAAATCTACCCTCACAAAGCCAGGGCAGACCGCCAAAGAAAAACAGCTTGTTTGTTTTGCTAATGTGGACAACCCTTATTCAACAATGCATGTCAGGACTGAGTTACTGATATAACGCTCGTTCATAGAGTGCACTGTGTGGTTTCTCTACGCAGATGAAGAGGATGACAGCGCTGCTCTCGAGTCAGAAGAATTGTGTTTGCTTCACTTGAGTGGACCACCAGGACTTCCTTTGCCCCCCGCCCCAGCACTGGCCCTCCATCACGGATGCCTGCGGGACAATGGGCAGTGTGAGCAGCCTAGTCACGGGCAGCCACAGCCTCAACGCGGCCAAGCACTGCAGAGCTTCAGGCCAACCCAGGCTGAGGCAGGAGAGCAGCGAGCAGAGGAAGAGTGGAGGCTGTAGTCTGGATGACCTGCTCAAGTGTAGCTTCAGTCCTGGTTCCTCCTCCTATCCCACTAAAGGCCTGTCCCATTCACGATCAGGACGCAGTGAGGATTTCTTCTATATTAAGGTATAGCCTGAAAGCAGTGGTGGAAGAAGTAAAGTATCACATTCTACATATAAGTATTTCACATTGATTTTTTTTTTTTTTTAATATCACCAGGTTGAATATAGCAGTTTGGATAAAGAATTTACAGATTTTTTACCTACAGAAGCGACTGAATTGTTTTTTTTTATGGTTTTTCATTACTTTTAAATATATTTTTGCTTATTTAAAGTCAGACTTGAACTCAAAACCTTTAGGCAGGATGTCACCATGAATGTGAAAAACAACCCCTCAGCCAATATGGCAGGTCTCAAACAATAAAAGCGCTTTCTGCTTTTCAGTGCAAAAGTGTAGTGGTGTAGAAAGAACAGATACCTGTTCTCAAATGTAGTGAAGTAAAAGTATTACTGTAAAATGAGACCAAAAAATGACTGAATGAAGTACATAACTTTTACTTTTGTGGGTTGTTACTTTCCACCAGTGCATGTAACTTACAGCCCCAGAAAAAAGTAAGAGATGACTGCAAAAAATAGTTACGTTTTAAACTTTTCGTATGTGCGGTGAACAAAATGACGAATTTCTAATCACAAGTACTGTTCCTTAGAGACTACAATGTGGCTATGGTTGCACTAATTATAAACGGCAGAGATCATGATAATAGAATTGAATTAAAATACAATGGCTTTGCATTCACTGTTTTAATAGCACAGAGAAACCAAAGAGCTTTGCCTATAGAAGGTTAGAGGAGGCCATGGGTGTCCTGATTTAAACCACAATTATTCTCAGGTACATGTCCACATGTATACAAAATGTCCATACATCAAAATGGCATGTGAGGATGTATTCAGCATTTCACATCCTATATCAAAGAGCTGTATTTTTCAAAAGCTGTAATGTTGTTTTCTGTTTTACTTTACTAAGGTAAGCCAGAAGCCACGGTCAACGCAGCACAGGGGATCTGCCATGGAGGACAGTGATTCAAACTCAGATGAGGAGACGACCCCAAAACTGCTATACAAGACTCTGACAGACAGGGTTAGCCAACACTGTTCCTTCCGTCACGTTTAAACAGTACAACCATGCTGGGTGTTTTAGAGCCTTTAGAATAGCTACTTGAGTTGTCATTGCTAAAGATTGTTTGTAGATGTTATGGACTAAAGCAACACCTGCTCATATTTCATCTCCATGTCCAGTGATGCCAACAGAAATTTGCCTTTTCTTTAAGGTAGCTAAAAAAAAATCACACTAGAATATTGTGTATGCAGCCACAGAAAGGATTATTTGTGCAAGTTCTAAATCTTTGTATGCAATATATCTTCACCACAACCCAGAAGAGAAAGGCTGCAAGACAGATTTTTGTTACATTGAAACCTGAGTTTGTTCATATATGAATCCTTGCTCTCTTATTATATATGGATGGAGAAAGCAAAAACTACATACAGAAATAAATCACAAAAAGTCATGTGGCCCCAAAACTGCTTACCCCATTTTTAAACAGAAAGGTGGCATCCTTCAAACCCAACTTGAACCTTGGCCAGTGAATTCCCGTCCCACTTGAAGACTGGGTTTGATCGTTTCAGACAAATCATATCAGAAATACAGAGCCAAACTTAGTCTCCTTCAACGCGTCCTAATTCCTCGGGGGCACGAGAAGGGAAGAGGAAGCAACTTCAGAGAGAACGGGTCAGAGGGAGGTATACGGGAGAAACAGGCAAAGCTGCAGCGTACATCCCAGTCATGAAATCAGGCAGGAGGAATGCTGAGCTCACAAGCCTTAGCTCCAACACTTCAGCAGTAGCTCATATTATTAATATCACAGAGAGGGGCTATTCATCTTCCCTCAGACAGCGAGAGGAGGGGAGCTGTGGGGGGAGGAGGAGGGGGCATAGGGGAGGTACAGTCATGTTCCTGGACAGCACAGATGGGACAAGTGCAGTATAAGTTTATCTCTGGTGAGTTATCCTCAAAGATTGAATGAGCTGACACCACAATCGACCATAACATTATGACCACAATTGTATTAAAGCTGTAACCTACATGTAGCCTTAAAATGCACTGGACTATTCCGTCAACACCCTGTAGGGTATCTGTTGCTTGTTGACTATGCACAGTTCCTTCCTTTGGCCAGTTTTATAGTCTGCACATCGCTTTAAACGCCACCAATACTTTGACCAAGTTTCTAAGTTTCTTTCTAAAATATTAAGAATGACCATTTGTCTAAAGTATATGTAATAAAGTACACTATATGCAACTTTGTCACAAAACTGTGTTGATCAGATCGAGCCCTGAGACACTGCGACAGAGCACACTTGTGGGGAAAAATGTATTGAAAGCAACTCCACAGAAAGAAAATAATTTGCATTTGCTGTTAGACTGAGGAGTGAGTCTGTTTTCTCTGTCAGTGGTCATGATGTTATGCTTGATGAGTGTAAGTTCATCTTTGATAAGAGCTCTGACAGTCTGTCTGTGCACTAAAATATTGCTATTGTGAAGCAATTCAGCTACATCTGCTTCTGAAAAGACATGATTAGATGAGATCTTGCCATACACTGCAAAGATGTTCTGTACATAAAAATCATTTATCCCTGTGGAAAGCATTTTAAAGTTTGAGGATGTGCAGGCTTTTGGTACCACAAGTCTATTTACTTTTACAAGGCAAAGTGGAGAGGATAGAGGAGAGAAAGGAGGCGAGTGCCGCTCACTATGTGCCTCTGTTGCTCGTACAGACATCCACTGAGCAGCCACTGGTCCGTGCATTCACGCCTGTTGTGTCCAGGAACACAACCTCCGCAGAGACAGGTCACAAAAGCATGGACCACATCCTCAGATCCAGGGAGAAAACAAGCCCGGATGTCATTCAAAGGACTGAAAACCTCTCAGGTATAGTCACTACAATTACTACACTAAAGTCCATAATGTTTGCAAATGTCACAATATTCACATTGAAAAAGGAATATGACATCGTCTGTGGACCGTAAAAAGATTTGACATTTCACAAAAAGTACTAACTAAGTTTGAAAACTGGCAGCATTTTAGTAAAACTTTTATGATTCAAATGCTCCATAAATACAACTGTGCTTTGGGCAATTTACTCTAAAATGAATATATATCGGTCTTATGGTCCAATTATTTTGAGACATGCTGTGCCATCAAATTTGCCTGGAAATAGAAATACTAGTTGAAATAATAGTCTTGTACTATTTTAAGCTACATTAGTCTCACCAACATGATTATTTTGCAGGGACCCTCTCAGACTCAGGTCGAAACTCCATGTCCTCCCTGCCCACCCACAGCACAGGTGACAGCCTGGGCCCTGCCTCACACCGGGAGAGTAGCTCACCTGCTGCACACAGCGTCAGTAAGGCTCTCCCCCCCACATTCCCATCGTGGCTTAATGGGACTAATGTTAGCCCAGAGTCCCGCTACTCCCATGCCTTCAGCAGCCCTGTGTCTAAGGCTAATGCCAATGCTAATGGCTCCCAGTGCTCCGGAGACAAGTCCAGCCCTCTGAGTGAAACCACAGGTGGGATTCGATCGCCCATTACTGCAGACGACTCTCTGATTGAACATTTGGAGCACCGACTTCTGGAGAGAGAGAGTGAACTGCACAGGCTACAGGTACTATAAAATCATTGTCCCCCACCCCCAATCAGAGGTACAGAAAGGCATTTTCACAGAACTTTTGTGACTTTGAAACAGGTGAGTTTGGAGGAGAAAGGAGCCGAAGCCTGTCAGCGCTTTGAGGACAGACATAGACACTGCGCGGATGAGATCGAAGGCCTGAAGCAGCAGTGTAGGATACAGCAGACAGCCAACAAAAGTCCACAGGGTATACACCTGCAGGTCAGCAAGCTACAGGTCAGTCCACTTTCACCATCTCTTTATATTATTTATCACAACATTACTATAAAGGCCTCAGTGAAAACTTCTCCCTCAAAATAATAAGTAAAGTCACTAAATGTTCACAAAATTCTATATTTATAGTAGTAAATTAAGTCAGTCAATTTAGCCTCCAAACACAGCTTATGCACAGAAATCTCAAAATCAAAACATGGTTTATAAATGTAGCTCATGATCTTGATGATGTTTAGAGATCTGACTGTGTATGGTTTTGTCTTGTGTAGGAGGAAAAGCACAGACTTGAGGATCTTGTGCTTAGATTGACCCAAGAAAAAGAACGAATGGAAATGAGACTGCGGGCCTACGAGACACACAGCACAGCTCTGGCGCCCACATTGGAGGAAACTCAATGGGAGGTGGGTCATAAAAATTGTGGGAACTGTTTGGAACTTTTACACTAGGCTCTGGCTTTTAATATTCACAAATGAAAACAAACCATTAAGTCCAAATAATATTCACATTTGCCGCAGTTAATCATTTAGGCTCTCACTGTTCGCATTTTAGGATCATTTAAATAATAATTATTCTGTTCTGGAATGTGAAAATGTGGAGCTATGTCTGGCTTTACTCTAATATAAAACTGCATCTTAGTAGGTGTTAATACATGACAAGCATCATAGCCCTTTTCACACACTAGCTTCAAGCACTGAAAAGTAATTAATCCAAATTTCACAGAGCAATGAAGCAATAAAATAGAAGAAGACACTGCACAAGTTAGTTATGCAAGATATTAAGTTTCTAAAAGTCAGAAGACTTGGCAGAAGACTGCTGACATGAATTATAGATGTAAAACTGACTTTAGGTACAGCATACTAATTCATGAAAATGTCCAAATTCCAGCAATAGCCTATCACCAAATCAAATGTACTACTGTACTTGTGTTTAAATATAGCTGTGGAATAACTAAGGTTACTAAGGCTTGACTTACTGTCAGTGTTGGGAAGAGTACTTTGAAAATGTTTTTGGTTACAGAATACAGATGACATTCAGTATAATGTATTCTGTAATGTAGGCTTTTCCGACACATGGCCCAATCAGAATACTCAGTATTCTGTATTCTGAATATTTATGTAGCAGGGCCAAGCCACTCGCCGTCCCACAACGTTGTTGGCAGGATAATAAATTTAAAGCAAAATTTGATTTTAGGAAAGTAATTGTATTCTGAATACCACTAAATACAGAATTCTGAATATGTATTTTTGATGTAAGTGAGACAGTGCATGTATTTTTAGTATATGTATTTATTTATTTCCCAACATTGGCTTTTGAACATTGTATTTTCATTATGTTTATGACAGGTGTGCCAGAAGTCAGGGGAGATCTTTCTCTTGAAGCAGCAGCTCAGAGACAGTCAGGCCGATGTGAGCCACAAACTCAGTGAGATCCTCAATCTGCGCACTCTGCTCAAAGACGTCACCGCCAAGATGGAGACGTTTGAGAGACAGAGCCGGGAGCATGAGGAAAAGCTGCATGCACGCGCCCGAGAGGCAGAGGTACGTTTCATTCATATGGTATGTGTGGACGGTAACCTTTAGAGGATTTACACTTAATACATTGAGCGTTTGAAGTTGGAATATAACATTTTCTGGCGTACTGAAAAAAGCACTACATATGTTCCCTTGGAACTTGTTGCTTGGGAGATTAAAAAGTAAAGATAAGAGATGTACAGCGCATACGGAGGGCAACTCACCAGTCTTGAAATTATGAAATCAAACCTGAGTGTCTCCGTGTGCACGCTGCCCTATTAAAGCTCATAAATAAAGGTGCACTATGTAGTTGTTGCCATGCTGATAATTATTGCCGAGAATGTTCCACAATATGGCAATGAACTTATCTATCTCCATGGAGACAAGCAGCTGATTCCACCAGGCCAAGTTAAAGGTCAGATCTGTAACTGAATAAATTTAAGATGAATATGTTTAAGGTCATACTGTTGATCATTCTAGGCAAAGCAATAACAGCAGATGGCAGACCATGAATCAGAAAAGTTACTTAGTGCACCTTTAAGTTATTCCAAGTCATTTATGTGTTTATCTGTTGTATTTCAGCAAAAACAAAATAACTTTTTAAACTTACTTTTAAAACTTTAGAGGTAAGGGGAAACAGGTTTGACTGACTATATAATATGTTTTGATACACTGCGCGTCATAGCACCAAGCGCTCATTGTAATTAATACAAATTTTGCAGTGCATTGAAGCATTAAAATAGAAGATGTTGCAGTTAGTGTATGAAGATTTTAACAATGAAGTGTAAAGAAAAATAATCTTGTGGCAGTAAAAAGAGGAGCAGACATATTAAAGAACCACCAGGTAACTCGAACATTGTCGAATACTAAAAACTGAGGGAGGATTCAGATGTCCTGCATTTTTGTAGTATTTCTAGAAAAACATGTTTTTTTAATTCAAACTCAAACTTTCCGCATACCAAGACTTCCTTACATGCATTTTATGTTGTTCATTCAATTGTTTATTTATATTGTATTTATTTATTTATTTCGAGCAGATTAATGAACACAGTAAGTATACATGTAGCCAGTACACTTAATGTACATTTCACATTTTTTTTCTTATTTAAGCTCAAAAAGGAGTGGAGAAAAGAAAATGTAGCGAGGTTATCAACTTGATGGTGCTTGTTTTAAGTTTTAGATGTGTAGCACCTATATCCAGGGTCCATGTGCCCGTTTATGAGTGAATTAGGTACAGAACATAGGTGTGATAGCATTCATACATATTTCTTTACAAAGTCATATTCATTGTGGTGCGGTCTGTGCAAAGGTTTATAATTATGTACATTAGCAAAACTGTAATAATACATATCTAATGCATTCATTACACAGTTGAATTAGTGATTAACACATAATGTTTAGTAACATAGCTTAACTTAATGCTACCTGTTTTAAGTTTTGGATGTCTTGCACCCATACCCAGGCCCATACACACATAGTGTGTGTGTGCCTGTTTATGAATGAGTGTGTGATTGTTTGTGTAGCACACATACCCAGTTGAACTATATCTTTAGACATGTAACACTATATTGTCTTCACTGATGTATTATCTCTCTTTACTGGTGCTGTCTCAGGTTTGCCAAAATGAGCTCCAGCGGAGGAAAAGCGAGGCGAACATGCTCAGAGAGAAAGTGTGTAAACTGGAGAGCGACATTGAGACTTTAAAGCAGGATCTTTGTGTGGCCAAAGAACAAGGAACTCCTCAGCCACCCTCCTCCCCTGTCCAGACTCAACCCCCCCAATGTCTCCAAGAGGAAGTGGACATACTCCGACAGCAGGTCCAAAATGAAAGGGATGCCAAAGACAAACTATCCATCAGCTTTGAGCAAGAGAGACAGACATGGGACAAGGAGAAAGAGAAGGTCATTAAATATCAAAAACAACTGCAGATCAACTACCTGCAGATGCACAAAAAGAACAGGGAGCTGGAGAGGAGCCTGAAAGAAGTCACCGCTGAACTAGAGGCTAAGACTGAACTGCGTACAGACATCCCATACTGCTCAGGGCTACAGACCTATGAGGATGTTATCGCCACGGAGATTTAACCTGGGAATGTGACACTGGACAAACAGGTAGTCAAGTTCACTGGTGTTTGGATTGAACTATTATTATTTATTTTTCACAATTTGTACAAGAGAAAATGTTGTTCCTTACTGCCACTATTTTATTTATGTATATATTTTTGTAACACCTGGGAGAAATGCATGACATCCCCAATATTACCAGATAGCAATTTGGAATAGTTTAAAGTTCTAACTGTAAGGTGACAATAACTTTCTGAAGAAGGTTATGGGATCCGAACCTCTCTTAACTACGATCTTCTACATCCTTTACATGTTACAATTTCCAACACGCAAAATAAACAACTGCCTTTTACAAATGAGAGAAAGAATGGATTTTGGGAAGTCTTAGCCTATCGACTGACTGATCTCTGAGTCTCTAAAGAAGGTTGAAGCCCACTATGGTAGAATGACGTGCTTTATTTTGAGAGCAATATGACATAGGTTACATTGTACTAAATTTAAGTGTCATTGTTTCATGATTATCACTGTTCTTCAGTCTGGTGATATGTTCATCTAAAGAGGGTTTTGGCAGACCTTGGAGACTTACACTGGTGAAGCAGCTCTCAACATTTGGCACTTCTATTCTGGACCTGTTCCATTACACCACAAGGGCAAAGTAGTTTAGGGAGAAGCAAAAGTTTAACTACTCCACCCACTTAATTCTCCCAAGTATTTGAGAAAATCTGCACACTCACACACACACTCTCTGTTCAAAAATGTGTGGCAAACTCAGTAATGAGGCTGCTGGAGATGGCACGGCAACCCACCATTACACTGCATTACCACAGCAGGTCTGAGGAGCTTTTAAAGGCAGAAAGCCAAGCTGAACTCGAGGCAAGAGGTGCTATAAGCAGCAGCAGCAGTAACACTACCAAACACAAGTGTTTTGCTTCTTGAATGTTCGCCCTTGGCACTTATAGATAATTCTAATGTTGTTGTAATAGAAGGCAAGAATTACACTGTTGACCCGTGGAAAATAAATATTACATTGTGTTCAAATTTATATATTTAACTCTCTTGTTCACTATGTATGGTGAAATTCTAGGCTCCACGAGACATTTGTTCCTCCATTTAATGTTGCTCAAAGACAAAAACAAAGGCAGTTGGTATTATTATTCCTGTAAATACTGTTGTATAGTAATAGTAAATTCATGAGAAAACTTATTCAGATAATGTCACACTCCCAACAAACACTGCATTTACGCAAATTTTCAAATATGATTGCTGCTGATATCTTTTTAAAACAATCTGCAGCTGTCCTTTTTGTCAATTCCTCATTACGATTCTCTCTTGGACTTAAATAATGAGAGTATTGTTTTGCCTGCACGTCTAATCATCTCATTTCAGCCCTTTTGATAGTGTTGCCTTCCTTCATATGGCGCCTTTTGGACCAGTCCAGATCAGAACTGAAATCAAATTAAAAACCCTTTGTGTCATTGTGTGAGCTTCTGTTATTGACATGAAAAGGGGGGAACAGAGAGGAGATATCAGAGGATTCACTGGTTAGACATAAAGAGAAGAACAAAGCGTGTAGTCAGGGAAGGTAGGTGCCATCACACAAATAATATCAGACTGTGGAAATGTGGACAGCGTAACATAAATATAAATACAATACAAATATTGTGGACTCAAAACAGGGTCTATACTACTTAAAATATGCCCTTAAAAATGCATTCATCTAAATTGTTTCTCTGAAAATTATGTGAAAGGGTTCCATTAATCAGTGCAGCTAAATCCAGTATAGGGTTGTCAAAAAATATATTATTATTATTATTATTATTAGGGTCCGAGCACAAATTGTATGTGTACAATTTTGGGGAAAATCACAAAAATCAAGCAGTAATTATAAATAAAGTTTGACATTTTAGTATTGTGACAGCACTAATCTAGTTGCCTGGCAAATGCAGAATGATATCGCTTTAAGGGATAAGTATTGGAGAAGTGTGTATTCTGGATCACAGGCAACTAATCCAGCACAATAACAGGAGCACTGTACAACTAGGTGGCCCAAATATTTGGTTTTTTCACCTTCCAAATGTCCAAAGACCTAAAATTGTAGTGTAACATATGCTTCATTGCAAACCATTACATTGTGCTAAACCTTACATTAACACAGTGCAAAGTAAATGTAATTATAATTTTGGAACATATTGACCTCTGATGTCTATCTTGTGTATAAACTCAGCTGAACATACAGAGTATTGGACAAGCAGATGTCTGGGTGTGATTGGACAGCAGTTAGCAGCCTCCAGAAGACACTGGTGATAATTTATCCCCGGCCTGCAGTGACTCGATAATAAAGCTCTCATATCCTGCTGTGATTCCCTTGATCGGCTGGCAGTCTCACACAAAAGGATGTGAATTCATTAGAAAAGCTGGACCACATATGCAGACCTTGTCAACATGAAAAAGCTTCTATTTTATATTCAAGCATAACATTGAAAATAACTATTCCTCATACTGAATTATTGTAGACCACCCATATAAATAGAGGTGCATTTCATGATGACCACCACTCACCTCTTACAAGATTATACTAAATATTCTATAAATAATAGATAAGTCAATAACATTGTCAGTTTCTTCTTTAGCCTCATTACTCATTATGCAGTCGCACGCCGAAATATGTGCATACACCAGCCATACCGCTAAGCAATTAGTTGGTTCAAAATATCAGGGGGCTAGTTATTCAAGCGTGTATTTCATATTTTATTGGTTTATTCAAAGGCCTGCATGCAGACCAAACTATAGCAAAACACAGCCTGGGCAAATCCCCCAGCTCCTCAACAGTCAGCAAAGTAATTGGGGAGGGAGTCCCAGTGGATCCTCACATACTGCTGGGCCCTTTGCAGCGGACGTGTACAAGCAGAAGAGAAGGTAGATAGGAGCTTGTGATTGTGTTCCAGCGCAGAGTGTATGAGTGCAGGAGAAGCAGGGATTTTTGTGTGAAAAGAATAGACCTGCAGTCTTTGGAGAATCACTGGTTGACTGGGAAACCATCTGGTCCCCAACCCCCCCCAGCTGCGTAGAGCCCCCAGTAGCCAATTTCTATAGGGATGTCAAATTCTGCTAAGGTGGGTGGAGTGGTGGTGGGGTGGTGTCTGCGTGTATGGCTGGTATCTGTAACAATGCCAGTGTAAACCCCAATTGCTTAAAATTGGTTAATTAACTCTATCTCTTCCATTGAAAGCCTTCCCTTGTCAGTTATTCTGCTATTCAATGCTGCCCAACTCCTTCATTTTAAAGCCTTGCCAAGATTATGCCCATAAAAGAGCGTCCCATCATTGTAATTAATAAAAAAAAAACTGCATATTAATTTATAATTAGCTGATCAGGAAGATATGTTAAAATACAGACCCAACCTATCCTTAGAATACAAACTGAAAGGTAGTAAAATGGTGAAAATTATGATTATGTGGTGATGGTATTTTCGCCCTGAAAACATATTGTTCACTACAAATGTAATTAACAAATCTTAAAATATAAAAATGCATTGTATTTATTAAACATAATTAAGTTTGGACACTGATTTTATGCACAGAAACAAAGTGATCATAACCCGATTTGATTATAAACCGCAGATGTGTTGCATTGGTTCCATTTAGCTGAAAACAACACAAGAAAAGGTATATTTAAAATACATACATACATTTAAAACTATACAAGAAGGTGTATTATTTATGAGACACCAAAATTTATTCACCGAAATAACATTTGACTGAAGATGACCCTGTGAAGGAGGAAATTCTGCAACGAGAGGTAAGATGTGCATTATTACAACAGCCCTACACATTTCATTATATTGTGGTATAATTAAATTAATAGAAATTATTTACCCTTTTCAATGACAGGGTCAAAGTTTTTGGCTGTTTCTGAGGCATTTACTTCAATCTTAATATTCCTCACTAGAAAGAAGTGGAACATATTAAACCTTGGCAAAACAGACTGCCAGCACCTTCACAGCTGCCACAAAAAGCAGTTGTATTAATTTCTTATTTTCTCACCATTGTAGCTGTCCACTGTCACAGCACTGAGGTTGGTAGAATTAGCAAAACGAATAATAAACTCTTGTGGAAACATTCCGGTGGTCATCCAAAACGTTTTAGTGTTTCTACAGAGGAAAAAACGCATCCGACAATATTGTGGTGGTTAAAGATTTGTCATGAAGACACTACTCTTATTGGCTGCTGGTAAAGTACCTGTACTCACCCATCAATAATGTTTTCCGGTGGATATTTCTCGTCGTGGGATGAAGCGACGACAATCTTTGCTCCCACAGAGCTTAGGATGGGGTCAATCATGGTTAAAAAATAAATCTGGCGGAAAAAGTATAGCTATTTGGATCGATTATGTTTTCTGTGAAGCTGCGGCTAGCACAAACTGTCTGGTTGCCAAGTCAACCAGAGTCGCAAAATAAATACGTCACCGTCTTGCCGACGTCATTTTTCAGGCGCACATTTTTCGTTTGTTTAGCTGTTGTGTTTAGCCGTAGATCGCAGCTTAGAAATGGCAAATGGATGTAAAGATGTGTTGTTTACTCGTGGAGCAGGACAAGTAAGTAATACAGCACCATTTAGTGCAAACTATTCAATAGTTTATCAAAAATACGTCTTTTTACTTGGTAATTTTGCTATCATGCTAATACCCAAATGTGATGCTCAAGCAAGAAACTATAAAAAAAAGTTTGATTTGAAATTGTAAAAAAGTGTATGTGTATATTTCACATTATGCATAGGTAATGTGTTTTATATGTTTGATTGTAAAACAAGGAAGCTCCTCTTGTGAAGCTCTACTTGTGAAGCTGTTAGAGCAGAGTATACATGCATGTCTTTACGTAATATTTAATAGACTGCATACAACAAAATAATGCACTAATAAATATATAGCCTGTAATATGACTGGTGATATTACAGGCTATATTTAATATAAATAGTGATTTACACCACAGCCTGTTGTATTGTCGACATTAGAAAAGCGTCACTGCTATTATAACTATTGTTAGTTATGTCAGTAACATACATTACTGTTTTAGAGTGACGATTCGGACATTTGGGATGATACAGCATTGGTAAAGGCTTATGACAAGGCAGTTGCATCATTTAAGGTGAGCATTCCTCTGTACAAACGCACATTTGTGTAATGTCAACACATTAACAATAACATTTATATTTCTACCAGACTGCTCTGAAGGGAGAAAAGGGAGAAAAGGGAGAAGAGGAACCACAACCCTCCAAGAAAAGCTATCCAGGAAAGAAAAGAAAGAATAATAAGAAGAAACAAAGTAGAAAACGAACCAATGCACCTCCAGATAAATTGGTTTGTAAATAAGAAAACATACTACAAATTTGATCCCATAATGCCCTTAATTTGAGCAATATAGATTTTTTGCTCTCTTTTTAAATTACAATTTTATCCTGTCATAGTGGCAGGTTGGAGATTCATGCTGTGCTTACTGGTCAGAAGATGGACAATTGTATGCAGCCACCATCTCATCCATAGATGAGAAAAGGGGCACTTGCATTGTTACATATACAGAATATGGTAATGAAGAAGAACAGAATCTTGAAGACTTGGTTTCAGATATTTCAGACGGGGATGAAGAAACAAATTCGAAGGTAAATGTAGCAATTCTGGTCATTCATCAAATTACATGTGAAGGTTAAATGGTGTGCCTAATATATATATATTTTTTTATTTAGACAAATGAGGTTGAATCATCAACAGAGGAAAGTGATCGGTCGGCAACCCCAAATGTACCCAAACTGCAGACACAAAGTAAACACAGGTCCAAGACACACAAAGATGATCTTCATGGTTTTCCTGAATTTCCCTCCAGGCCACCTCCAATGCCAACTTTCAAACAGGTACACTGTAAAAGTAAAGACTGTCTCCTGTCAATCTGTATAGTTGTATTTTGTATTTCATCTTTCTACTTGTTTTTAATGTATGTGTCTCTCTTTTAATTTAAGCATCTTTGGATTAAAAAGCTCTTTTCTTGCAGGCTGGACATAAGCGCTCAAGTGGACATGCTCCTCCTCCCTGGCCTCCTATGATGGCTTTTGGCCCACCGGTAAAACTGTCATTTCTTATGTAGCCTGTGTATTTGTAGGGCATGTGGATATTTGAAGGAACGTGTCATGTGTATAATGTATTATTATTGGACTTCTCATTCCTTTAGATGATCCCACCACCTCCACCGATGAGCCCTGACATGGTCGATGACGAGGCTTTGGGCAGTGTCCTCATCTCTTGGTATATGAGTGGCTATCACACTGGATACTACTTGGTATGTCTATTGAAAAGAAGGAAAAGTTGAAATATCTGATTATAAAATCATCCAATGTTTTGTGATTTTTGAATTATACATTTTTCATTTAGGGATTAAAACAAGCACGGAAAGAGGCTGCCAACTTCACAAAACAGAACCACAAATAAAATAAAAAACTTTATTTTTATCATTGGCATAAATTTTGTGCCTGATCCTTTCTGTTAAATAAGCAACTTGTATAGATTACCGGTACATGTAAATTGTGTGTACTATGTAACTAAGTACTGTTGGAGAAGAAAGAATTTTGTATTCTTTGTAAATAACTTAATAAAAACGCCCTAAGCATATAGTGTTTCCTTTTTTAATTAGGGCTTTAAATTCTCATTGGACTGAAGTTTTGCTCTGTGAATCAGTTAATCGACTAAAAGGGGGTGTAGTGTGACTGAGGAAAAAGCTCTCAAAATGATTAGGATCTTGCGCAGAAACCACTCTATATGCAGAGAAGTACTAATAAATAATGAGTTTATTATGTTTATTTACTAACTCAGTCCTTGCGTTTATCTTTCTAGTATTATTATCGTTAAAAATATGTATAATTCTAATACAATAAATGGTCCACTTAGACACCATTAAACGATTAATTAACTGAACGACTAAAGGACTAAAGCCCTACTCTGAATCAATCTTTAATTCATTTTAGCCCCGATAGTACTGAAGTACACTACTGAAATCAGCATTTTGACATGAAGCAGACATGGCTGCAATGGCTGATGCTGTCCAGCAGAAGTCAGACTAGTGTACTACTGCATTATGGAACATGGGAGTTAGGAATGCAGTATTCTCATGAGTGCATACCTGTACAA